>JAECUM010049692.1:0-23599 GCA_016617855.1 Megalonaias nervosa | reverse complement strand
GCTATAAGCACTCTGTAAATGTATCATAGTTTTAATGGGATAATACCTTTGCTCTCAAATACTCTAAAATACCAGTCGAATTCAACTTTCAACCATTGCGCCACATTCCAATATGCCGAACTAGTCATAGATATCTGGTGGAAGTCGGATTTTTGTAAAATACTCACTACGTTTGGAGAGAGTATCATCTCGCACCCCAAGCGAGAGGTCCCGGGTTCAAATCCCGGACGAACCCCCATTTTCCCTTGTTACGTATAGGATCATTCAATGGTAACAAAAGAAAAGAGTGAAGCCAACAAGCTTTGTAAGTTTTAACAAAAATAATTTATTTCCCTAGAAAACACGGAGAATAGGAAATATGACTTACAGTTTGTGATGATAACCCAAACATTTATCCAAACATTTATCCTAGAGTTGAAAAAATTTAAGTCCAATCACTAAACAGTTCTAACTTAATCCAGGTTTGAAGCTCGACGAGGTTCCAAGATGGAGGATAATGACGTCAGGTGAAGTCCTTATACGAATTTCAAGAGTTCCACGTTGAACCACAACTTGTAATGTTCCAATTTAGAATAAATTTTCACTGAATGTCTTTGCCCTAAAGCTTTTATACAACGTAATCACTTGTGTAGTTCACCAGGGAAGAAATTATTATATTTAAAATAATAGATGAACTTCTAAACAAGCTGTCATCTATGACAAAACATCTAGAGCTCCAAAGATGTAAAAATACGACTCTTTACAGCACCTAATAGAAAATATCCTTATTCTTGAAGGTATATTATACGACTGACTATTTCACGTGGATCTGAGTATTTTTAAACTGAACTAAGACGTCATTTCATGCGCGCACGATGGAACGCGTGGTTATTTCATCATTGAACTGCGCAGTAAACACATAGGCCAGAAAATGACCTTGACAATAACCAATCATCTTTACCTGATGTTTACTAAATCGAAGAACCAAGGCAAGCTAAAATAGTGCTTACGAGAGTCATACTACGTTTTACATAAACATAATATCTCTTTCAAAAATTATCAAATCCCGTGAAAATAATCATTACAATAAAATATAATGATACAAAAATGAAATGAAAAGAATTTAAAATTAAAACACAAGTAATTAAATTACATATTTGTAACATCCGTTACATGTAACTTAGTTAACATAGCATGATACTAGACTAAACTTTTTAATCCTTTATATTCATCAAGTTCGCGATTGATAATTGATTGAAGAAGATGAAAACAAGTTCGTCGAAGAAATGTTTATTAGAACATATTGATTGTCAAGCGTCCAGGAATTATCGAATCCGATAAACGCCTTAGCAATTTTTGTTGGGGAAATGTGTTTGGATTGAATCAAGCTTTGCTTCACAATATCACGCACTTTCAACATCGCCTATATTACGTTTTGCAAATTTCTGATATGGCATCAAAATAAGTACAATTAAAGACTAGGATAATGTATATGGAAGACATAGAAAATATTAGATCTACAGATCTAATGCCTATTTTGACGTGCAGGAATACTATTTCATTCACCGAAAATACAACTGATGTGTGGGGAACATGTTAGGTTCAGTAATAAATTTAAAAACAAAGTATCTTTTGGAAACAAAACTTCAGCTGGTTATCAGCTTCGAGTACAACCAAACGATAACGAAGTTTATATTGAATTTTAAGAAAATATTTCATCTACTCGCTTTTCTGCGGAGAAATTCCTGAAGGAAGTCGCGTCTATCAAGTAAACGGAAGTGTGATAGATGATATCATTGCCAATCTTGGTCTACATTGCGAAAATCAACCTCATCCAATTTATGATTTTTACGAAGCTAATGACCAGGGCATTGTACGAAATATTGAAACGAAAAAAGTTCTTAGAAATTTAAAAAAAAAAAAACTGTTATTTGCGAATGAGGATTCGTGGTACTTATATAGATTTCGTTGAATATATTGTCAGAGTTTCGTCCTTGAAACTTTTTACGGTATTATTCCAAGCTTCTTAGTATTGAATCATTTTAATAAGATCAAGACAGACAATAGACTTGAAAATCTAGATCTTGTAACATCAAAAGAAAACACAAGACGTGGCAATGGAGGAGGTAATAATTTTTAAAATCCTTCTCGTCGTGTGATATCAACCAAATTAGAAACTGGTGAAAAGATATTATTTCGGTTGACTTCTGCCGCTGCAAAATATTTAGGTATTAAGTCAGCTCTAGCCACATTTATTGCTGATGGAGTAACGAAGACAACATTTTCTACACGCTTCTGCGTTAGAGTAACTTTTTAATGGAACTAGACGTCTTTTAAGATTCTTCCTAATTCTACTCCACTGACACACATGTGAGCATAGAGCATGATAGCTTCTTTGTCATACGTTACATAAGCAACTATTTTTTCTTGTAGTTCTTATTTTTCTGCTTCCAAAAAAGCACCTTATCATTGCCGCCGTTTGTGAGAAACAGGTTTACATATACTGTATCAGCGGCTTCTGTTGCAAACGCTTGTTTAACAGATTCTTCGAGTTTATCTTGGTTAATTATGAGATCGAATCATTTTTTATATTTCAGAATAAAGTTATTGGAATATGGATTTGCTAAATCGCATTACCAAGATATCTCAAGATGTTGATTCAAATGTTGATCAAACAAACGATCATGCAGAAATTATTGAAAAATTTGATCTTGAATCTCATTTGCGTTTATTTAAACCATAAGCAACTGAATCTGGTAACGAAGTATAATCAGAAACTGTTATTGATGAAAGTTTATGGAAGATCGTTAACTGGCAGATGTGACGTGAAGTATCGCCTTGCCATAAAAATAAAGAAGTTTGATTTTTCTGTTTCGGAGCATCAGGTGTTTTGGCAAATGATTAAGCCTCTTATGAACATCAAGATTTCCGGACGACAAAAAATATAAAATTCGATTTTATCTTTGTTAAGATTCTAAACTTGATGAATCTAACAAGAGATCGAAAATCTTATCTGATGTCTCTTTGCAAACCAATCAAATGCAAATCTGTTCTACAGAAGTAAGAAAAAATTTATAGTGAGTTTACTCACCACAATCTTATAATTTGATAATTGATGTCGGTATCCAGCTGTTGAAATTGTCGCTGTATCCGCGCCATTTCACTAGACTTCGCTTACCATGCCTCTTGATGACTCGTTTGATAATGAAGACATCTTGTTCAGTCTTTTGTAGCTCTTGTTCATAAAAATTGCTGATTACTGGTTCATTTGTTATATCTTTTAGTTAGTATGTGACAGGAATTGTTAGAATCTTATCAACAACAAATACTTCTTCTGTCCAGTTTTTAGTAAAACCCTTTTCGAATGTTTTCTTCGTCAGAGAAATTCGAACTAGATCAACGATCTTAAACTTATGTCTGCGATACATGTTTTCATTAGCCAACAACTGATTCTTAGTTGCATCAGCTGGTGACATTTTGATAGCTCTGTCATTTGTGTTATTATATTCCGATACAATCTGCGCAAGATAATCAACGTATCTCTTACTGCTTGTGGTTGTCAGGTGTTTAAAGATCTTTTCTCTTAGAGTTCTATTAAACCGTTCTATGATAACACTTTTTCCTTCGTTTCCGATAGCATATATTTAATATTATTTATCTCTAGAAACTATTGAAACTTCTTGTTTAAAAAAGTTCTGGACCGTTTGTGAAGTTCATTAGGTTTGTGAAGTTCAGTAGCGAGATCTTCATAAAATTCAATCCTAGGCTTTCCAAGTCCCAATTTATATTTTGCTTCAAAAAATCTTGTACTAGTTTTCGATGAACTCGTTCAGCAGCAGAGAGGGTGAACAGACCACTTGCCTGAGACCTTATTTTTGAAAATTAAGGGTTCCCTGAAAAAAAGAAGTTTTTGTCTTAATAATGAAAACTTCTTTAATTGACCAGATTTTTTCACAATCTGTCACTACGCGTTGGTCATTCACCCTCTCTGCTGCTATAAATTAAACAGCCATTATAAATATTATCAATAATGAGTATCGAGAAACGAAGTTTCCTAGAACCACACTCAGCTAAATTAGCTCGAGAGCGACTAGAGGCAATTAAAAAATATCTACCCGTTCGTGATTCTGTTAAGCAACAACTACAATCACGTCAGGAATCTCAAGTGGAATTTACAGAGGGTACAGAAAAATTATTTAAACCTATCACTGAGACCACTAAAGGTATTCAACCTGTGTTGGAGAAAACCGCTGAAGTAACTGGAAAAATAGCAGAAGGAACCGAAAAAATAGCAAGAAGAACAAAAAAGACAAAAGAAATTTTACGTGAAGTTCCAGCCGAAATAGCTGCTGCGATGCCAATCCCGGAAATACCTGAGGATGAATATCAACCTGAAGATGCTGAAGAAGAAGATGATGAAGCAGAAGGTGCTGAAGCATTAGATCCTGAACGAAAGAGTCGTATAATAAGTACTGATGAATTGATAAATAAATTTGATGAAGGAACTATTAAAATAATTAAAAAATTGAAACTATATGAACTAGCTGAGTTTGCTGTGGATGGTTTTAGTCAAAGAGATAAATTAATGAAACCTGAACACGCTAAAGATATTAAAAACCGTGAACAATGGAGAAAATATTTATATCGCATAAATAAGAATGTTGAACAAGCTAGAGATAATGATATATTATATCGGAATTATATTAGTGAAATTAATGATTTAATTAAATCAAGAAAAAAGGAGGAGGAAGAACAAAAGAAACAAGAACGACAACGACGACAACAAAAACCTCCAAAACAAAAAACATTTGAGCAATCACTTCGTGATTATCCAGAACCACAAAAAACACCACCGAAACCAAGAGAAGAGGAAGAAGAAGAATTTCAAGACGCTCCCGAAGCAACTGGAAGTGGTTTAGGAAGTGGTCTTATTACTTGTCCCAATAACGTTCTTGCTGATGTCGATCGACTAGAAATTCTCATCGGAGGAAAACGAGCTGGTAATAATTCCCCAGAAATCATTAATGAAGTAGCTGATATTTGTAAACTATTATTTAGTGGCGGCATCATGGATATTAATGTATATCGGTCTCTTATTAATGAAATCAGTGACGATTATTATAGTGACTAAGTATGTAATTAGTGATAAAATCACTTAATAATAAAATGATCATACACAATACTCGTGGACCTACCATGGTCAGGGTAATAAACTCTCGATTACCTGTATACAAAACGACCTACGGAGATGGACTAGGTGATGTTATTCAGGGTCTGTTTAGAAGGATAGCCCCAAAAGCAATACCGATTGCAAAGCAACTAGAAATGAAAGCTATTGATGTTGTTCGTGAAAAGGGTATAGGCGCTGTTGGTAATCTCGCTAGCAAAGCGTTTTCAGCAATTAAAGATAGACTATCACGATTAATACGCAGACCGACCCGACCTGTGAAATTACCTAGCACTGAAGTGATGCCCGCAAGTGTAAGTAAAATAATAAATCAAGCAGCTAATCAAAAATTAGCGGAGTTAGCTGATATCCCGATGTCGGAAAAGGAAAAATATATAACCGCTAGTCTGATAGCAGGAAGTGGTCTCACTTCCCGAAGTGGTCTTCGAGTTAGACGAAGACGATAATAATAAAGATGTTTAAGCGCATATCCGATCCCGCGTTTGACATGGACGCACCAGTTCTCAAAGATGAGTCTGTGCGTGATTATCAGTATTATTCTTACGACGCACGACTGCCAAATCAGCGTGGACGAATCGAACTACAGGTTCAAGATACAAGTAGATATTTTCTACCTGCTGAGGCTTTTATTGAAGTAGAAGGTGAAATTTTAAATAACGTTGTTCCTGCAGCACCAGTAGCATACGCCGCTGATGTTAGGGTTGGTTTCGTTAATAATGGTATTATGGCGTTATTTGATAGCGCTACGTACATGATTGACGGAAAAAATATTGAATCAATCCAGAAAGATGTTGATGTTGCCACGACAATACTAGGCCTTGCAAGATACAGCGACGATTACTCAAGATCAGCTGGTCCATCAATGCTGTTTGTCAAGGATACTTCTGACCACCCTGACAGTAGGCAATACAATTTAGTACAAACAGCACGTGCTACTGCATCAGATCCACAACCAGCTGGAATGATAGCCCGGCCTGCTGCTGATTTTCCGTTATTGCACAGTGTTAATTCAGAATTCAACTTAGGATTTACAGCGCGTCGAGCAATGTTAAAGGGTAATAGAAAATCATTTTCTTGTGTGATTCCACTGTCACATATCTTTGGATTCTGTAGAAATGTTAGAAAAGTTATTTTCGGAGCCAAACACACAGTTGTACTCGTACGAAAAGGCGATGATAATGATGCATTATGGAGACCTATTGGTGATGCTGGTATAGTAATACTAACAAAACTTTCCCTGTGGATGCCAGTGATGACTCCGTCAATATCCGAAGATGACCGGTTGTTATCTTTCATGAGTCAAGGCGGTAAATCAACTTTATCATGGTTAACAATGACTACTGATGCTATTCAGAGTGCAATTGATGGTTTATTTACGTGGCAGATAGCTTCTCAGCAAGGTGTTTCTGCACCGCGACATATATTTATTGCGTTTCAAAATATTGTACGAATAAACGATCAAACACGTAGTTACATGATATTTGACCAACTCGGCGTTTCTGAGGTTTCATTGAGGATTAATGGACATCAAGAACCATCCGAAGATATATTACTGAATTTCGATCAAAATCATGTAGCACGTGCATATCATCGTCTTATGTCGTTCATGGGTCGTGATCAAAATATTGATACTGGTTTACAAATATCGCAGCTAGATTTTACAACGCTGTATCCGATTTATTACTTTTCGCTAGAACATTTAGATTTAACCAGACAATCAGTAGTTGATATTCATTTTCGAGCTCGTGTGACAATAGGAGCTATTGCAAATTACAGAGCAATTGCTGTTATACTCAGCGATAAATCGATGTTACTCGAAGGTGTTGGTGGACGAATGAGAGTTATTGATACTCCAGTAGAAAATATGTAAAATATTTTCTAAACATGTAATTAGATCGTTCATAATAATTATAATGTCTTATCATCACGTTAGTGTGAGTCTGACTCCTGGTCAGATTAAAAAGCTGCAATCAGCATCAAAAAATAACTGTGGAATAAAAATATCGCTAAAGCGAGAACAGATGACCGGTGCAAATAAACTGTCGTTGACCGAGCGTCAGTTTAAAAACTTCAACGACGCTAAAAATCAAATAAAGGCGTCAAACTTAATCTTTCTGCGGGCGCCATCAAAGATATTGCTAAAACGGGTGGTATATTTCCACTTCTCGCAGCAATACCAGCATTAATAGCAGCTGCAGCACCAGCCGTTGCAAAGGCAGCTGCGCTAGGTGCTGCTGGAACAGCTGCTGGAATGGCATTAAAGAAAGCAACTGGACAAGGAATCAAAAAAAAAGGAAGAGGTCTAAGATTACCAGGGACTCCACACTGGTACGGAAAGGGTTTAAGATTACCAGGGACTCCACACTGGTACGGAAAAGGCCTAAGATTACCAGGGACAGTTTACTAATATCACCTATGTCCAATTTTGATTTACTTAATGCTGCTAAGCAATTAAAAGTAAAAAATTTCAGAGGTGTTTTTATGCGCGATCAATTACCTACCGTTGCAATGCAACATGAAACCGGTATTATTAATCTCGATAAAAATTCTGGCCCAGGCACGCACTGGGTAAGATATGCAATTGATCCACGTGGAATTATTTATTTCGATTCGTATGGATTAGCACCACCGAAAGAATTTCTTCATTATGTCAGTAATAATACTGCTCCAATCTGGTATTCAACGCTACCGACACAAAAAATAACTGATCCTCCAATATGCGGCCGTGAAACCCTCGCTATGCTTGATGTTGTATCAAAATCAACAGCACCGCCTCATAAAGTCGTACACGCGTTCACTACGCTACGTCATAGTACTTAAACTGATATCAGTAAATATAATGGTAGATATTTACGGAAGATCCTCAGGTAGAGCTCAGAAGATTGATTTATCTAAATATGCAACCATTAATCAGCTCAGAAATGAAATCGATGATTTATTAAATATCACGAGTGTGGATCAAAATGAAGTCGTCGTTTTTCAGGATAAACAAGGACGATTAAAAACGAGTAATATACAACTACTAGATGTTCTTGTACGAATTCCCAACGCGGTTGTTAATAATGTCGTTACTTTCACCGATCATGGTAAAATACAGGATTCAGGTAAGTCGGTTAACGATTATGTTAAGAAAACTGGTGATGTATTTACCGGTGACGTTATTATGTCAGGAAGAAAAATTACGTATCTTGGAGATCCAATCGCAGATACAGACGCAGCAACAAAAAAATACGTCGATGATCAAGAATCCAAATACGTGTCAGTGCGCGGTGGTACAATGCGTGCATTTCTCGACATGAGTAATAATGGTATTAATAATCTCAGAACACCAGAAACAGATTTCGACGCCGCAACGAAGAAATACGTCGACGATAGGGAAATTCCAATAACTACTTCATTAACGACTATCAATGATGGAATTGCTTCATTTAGAACTGATTATTTTAATCACGTACAAACATTTCTAAATTTTCGTAGAAATGTAAACAGATCTATTAATGACTTTTTTGGAACTCCACCTACTGTTATTATTAATCTCGCTGACATTAACGCAAGACTCAACGATATCATTAGTGGTATTCCTAACATTATTCAAAAAACTAATCTCGTTAAAATTCCTCACAAGCAGATCATTAATATCGTGTACACAGTCGCATCAGGAAGGGCAACATGGACACCGGAAAATAACACCCTTAAACATACCGCAGAGGTTACTGGTGTATACAGATTATCTGTATTTAGTAGTGCAAAATTCAGTATATTTACCACATTTACATGGCGTCATTCAACCGATAGTTTTTCTGGAACTGTGTCTATAGTGTTAAATAAAGATGCTGAAGAAACGTTTATGCTAATAGCGAATGATAAAAAGTTAACCGCAGCGACTTATTGGTGGTGTATTGAGTTTGTAGCCGAAACTCCCGAATTAGTTACTTAAATAAGTATAATGAATCAAGAATCATTTATCGACGTTCAACGTCACAGATACGCTCAAGTATGTGAGTGTCAAACTAAACTAAAAAATATCATCGACGATTACACGATAAAGGTAAAAAATATCGTCGTCGTATGGTCGTTATTGATATAATGGTATACTCGGTTTCTGCTGTTATTGCTGGAAGTGGATTATTATTATCAACAATAACGATGACAGCGTCTGCAGTTGTAACGATTATAGTTTCAACGGCAACAACATGCGCAGGTATTTTCAGTATTATCTCTAAAAAAATATCTACGTGTACGAATGATAAACTAAACGAGTACGTGATGAAATTACACACAGCAACAGCCGCATACACTAAATTATGCTCGTATATTTCAGCGTATCTCAGTGATGGTAAAATATCCGATGAAGAGTTCGTAACGATAATGAAAACCTACGATGAAGCGTTCATAGTGGAACGCGACGCGTTCTCTACTGACGGAAAGATGGAGAATTAAATAATAACTATAATAATAATGTCAGAGTCGCAATTACTTCAGCAGATCGTAGCTAATACAACGCCGTCAAAAACTACTATGATATCATTAAGTTCAACTAATCCTGAATTTAGCGTTAATTTTCCGACTGCAATTCCAGCAAAGGAAATAGCATTAGCGCAATTACGAGTTTATTATAGTTGGCCTAATATTAGATCAAAACCGTTTGGTGGACAACAATCAAATAATTCACTGGTATTCGCGAATAAGAATAAACCGGATGGAACACCTGACTGGCAGGTTGTTGGAATTTCAACGGGTAGTTATCAAATAGAACAGATTAATGATGAATTCCAACGCAGAATTAAATCTATCACGGGGAAAGAATCTAAAATAGCGATTACTGTTCACGAACCAACACTATCAGCGGCGATTGAAATAAATTCTCCTGATTACTCCGTAGATATTTATCAGAGTTCGATTAGATCCGTGTTAGGATGGCCTGAAGTTGCACCTGTTTATAATGGAGTTTCAGAACCAACTAAAAATGAGTCTAAAACGAGTGAAGAAAAATTCATTAAAGATCCAGAATATCGAAAAAACCAACCATGGAGTAATACAAGATTTGGATTTCCAAACGAAGATAGATATTACTTTACCGATTTTGACGGTAAAAGAATCCCCAGGTTGAATAAAGCATTATTTATTATTAACACAGACACCAGGACGAATATTAGTAACTATACGGTTGATGTAAGATTTATTAAACATTTTTTAGATACTCTTAAACACGAATACGATAAAACGTTTAATGATTTAAGAAATTTACTTATTTCATTATCTCAACATTATAATGAAAGTGTAAAGCAGCAAATAATCGAGTCAATAAAACATTTAAATGGTATCTTATTCGATTTATACATCGTTAATCGAAGTATTATAAACACTGCGACTAAATTCGATGGAAATCGTTACACAAATCCAGAATCTAAACAAGTATTTCTTAATCATTATAAAATAACAGAAAAAAATTTACAAACATTTATTATACCTGATTTAAATAACGCTGAAATGAAGAAATCATTAAATGATCTTATTGAAGAATATTATCCGGGAATAATTGAATCGTGGAAAAAAATAGCCCCACCACCGGCTATATTAAAACACAATAACAACCCCTTTGGTGCCGGTAGACATATATCACCGGGCATTGTAAACATAACATCAGTTATTGCAGTCAATCTGGTATGTGATATTACTGAAGGTAGCTATCAGGTAGATCTTTCTAAATCTAACCACCGCAGTGGTACTGCGGAGCAAGGGTACATATTATTCAGTTTTAGCCCGATTACCCCCCCAGGCTGGCTAATCGTAATTGAACCAATTAATCCCGTTTACCTGCGAGTTCATAATCCATTTCTGACAAGAATAAATTTCAAACTCACTGATCAGGCAGGAAACATTCTGGACACGAGAAACGAATCTCTTAATATAAACCTGTATGTACGCTCATAGAGCATTTTTATCCGGATGTTTATTCTTTTGTTTACATAAAATCCGTAATCTGTGGCTGCATATTGATTATTCCATATGCGTAAAATTATTTTAAGACCGCTATATATATTATAACTAAATCAATATCCGCTGTTACGGCTCACGCATAGACTCAGTGTTGTACAGAATTATATATATTTTGGAAAACTAGAAATATAAAATCTCATTTTAGACAGAAAAATGTGGTTTTTGTTAAGAATATTGTAGTTTTTTAGGAATAACGATATGACTGACACATTGGTAAACACATGTTAACTTTTTCAATATGTATTTATAACAAGGTCCGATAGCTCAGTTGATAGCGTGTATATTAGTCCGTCTGTCTGTCTGTTACCTTAACGAACTATAACTTTATGCGTGCAAAATTATTTTATGAAATTCTGAAAAACTGAAGTACAATTCTACATTCTATTAGTAATACAAGTTCTGTGAGACAGCATAAATATTATATATATACTTAAATTTAACTATATCATTGATAAGAGAACGATAGCCGAAATGGTAAGACGGTTTGACGTAGATCGAAGCTCTACAGACTCTCGCGTGTTCGAGTCTCAAAAAATGCTAAAGATATTATCTTGCATTTGCGACTGATGCTTATTTAATTGGGGGAACCCGGAGTATTTCCTCGATATCCACAACAGACAAAATACACTCTCCTATCATACACCCTTGAGGGGTGTACGTTTTACACTCCCGGGGTTTTGTATGGGGGGAGAGTGTACAAAATCTGTTGGACGTAGACAAGATTCCCCCGTCATCACCATTTGTATATATTTCATGTTCATATATCATTAGGATAAGTTTATATGTAACCTCTGATCCTGCTAGGATGTCATATGACAACCTAGGGGTTCATATGGGGTTTGTGCTGTCCTTAGAATTAAATTCTTAGAGATAAGTTTATATGTAACCTCTGATCCTGCTAGGATGTCATATGACAAACCTAGGGGTTCACATGAGGTTTGTGCTGTCCAAAATCAAAATCATAACCATATAATCATACAATCATCCTCAAAACAGTCCCCTGACCTTCTGATCCTGCTAGGATGTCATATGACAACCTAGAGGTTCACATGGGGTTATGGGGACTACATTTTTTTAAAATAATTATTCAGATACTGATATTATTTTTTATATTAAATATATAATATATATATAATGAACCAAGAAAACATCAATGATATTATTTCTGCTATTAAAAAATTAAAACATAACGGAATAAAAATATCTGATAATCTCGACCCTCAGAAAATCATGTGCGATTTTGAATTACTGCAACAGAGAAAATTCGATAATAAATATACACTATCTTCAAACTACAGATTCATAAAATTAATTTATCAATCCATGCTTGAATCACTAGCCATGGTAAACGACAATCAGGTAAAGCTATTTGCACCTCTTGCACGTTCTATCGAAAATATTAAATCCGAACTGTCTCACGAGTACGAAAGAAAAAAGATTGTGGATAATCGTGTAATGCAATTAAGAAAGATTATGCTATCTGATTCTGTAAAAAATGATAATGACGCTGAGAGCGATGAAGATGAACCCATGACAGAGTCAGTGACTGTAATTATGGCTAAACAAAACCCTTGGGAAAATTAACATTCTGCTTAGTATAATGCAATTTACACATATTGACAAGTATATTGTATCCCAATCATTATGTTTCAGTAGGTATCAAGTATAATATTACCCGTTGTGCAAAGTTTTTCGTTGAGTTTGCTAGTTTTTGTTGGGTGAAAACCCCAGGGGGGTTAACGGGAATTAACATTACACTTTTGATTTATCGATCAAAAATCATTTTTTTCTGGTTTTTTCTAGTTCTTTTGTTTATATTATATAGATTTCTGTTAGCGAATTACGACAAAAATACATAAAAAATCAGTTTTTCATCGATAAATCAAAAACGTAATGCTAATTCCCGTTAACCCCCCTGGGGTTTTCACCCTCAGAATTTATCAAACACTGACTGATTTTCATTGATTTTTGGTCATTTTTCACATAAAAAATGAGATTTTCGAACAAAAAACGCGGTTTTCATGACAAAATTAACGAAATAAAAAAACGACTAAATATTTATAAAAATTATTTTTATTTGCAGTACTTGAGATCCAAATTCACTGAAATGTTTTTACAATAAAAAGTATGGACAATCAGGACAGCTGTAATTATGGCTAAACAAAACCCTTAGGAAAATTAACAGAGTCGAATTATTTGTTTTTTGAAAAAATAGAGAGTTAGACATATTCAAATACTATCCGCTGATTATATGTTTTTGAAAGGGCAGATTTCCGTATATTTTCTGCCACGTATTGTACTGATTGTGGATGTATGCTAAAATGTTTTGCAGCCGTATATATTGATGGGAAAGTTATTTCTTGGTATGTTTCTGTATTTACAGATTTAATAGCTCTCTTTCTGTATAATTTACACCTTCCAGTATTTCCACGTGCGGAATTTTGACTTTGTGTAATAGTCTGTAAATTAGATAACCGATTATTCTGGGGGTCTCCATCAATGTGGTCAACTACAAGTCCATCTTTAATGACCCCAAAATGACATTCAAATACGAATTTATGTGAGTAATAATTTTTCTTGCCATTAGCAGTAAATCTAAGATAACCAGTATTACAAATACTACCTACTGGTTTTTTCAATCTGCAGTTTCTAATCACGCCATCACGAGATGCTTCATAATTGATAAGGATTGGATGTGACACAAACTCATTTTGTTCCATTTATATATAATACTATTTGTTTAAATCAATATTTTTTTTTGAAAATCTAGCTAAATAATCTTCTTCGGTTTTTATAGGAGAGTCAGCGTTATTTCTTTTGTCATAATATCGTTTTAGTTCTCTGTATTTTTTACCACCGCATTGCGCGCACAGTTGAGTTCTTCCTCGCACTCCAGCACTACACACGATACACGGTTTTGGTCCTAGACTTCCATTTCTAACACATTGCATATGATAACTACAGTATTTGTTCACACATGATTTATTACAAATAGAAGTATATCCAATTTTTAGCCAAGCACATTTGTTTTGTGTTTCAATCATATACAAAAGATTAATGTTCAATTAAATATATACTTGCCTTAATTATAATGGAGAAATTATCCGTTATTGAACCTTCCCCTGCTAGATTTGACCTTGACAGACTATCAGAATATAAACTTAGTACTTCGATGCAAGATCTGGCATTAACGGTAATCGAACGCATTCGTGAAGCAAAAAAGGAATTTCGTGACGATGGTGCAGTTCATGCATGGTCAACATTCAGAGTTGGAAATGTTATTAATATGATGAATGACAAACGAGGAAAAGTAATTATTAATCACCTTGATAATCAAAAATATTTTATTTTAATAAAATTTATTGTAAATACAGAAGAAGATATTTGGATTATTCGTGATAAGCGTGATCCAGTCCGTGTGCAGCCCGGGGGTAATATTGTTCTTTTAAGTAATAAATCTAAGCCTGGAATACTTACTGGCATTGATAAACCCTATTATATACAGAGTTATCCAGCGACTGCAGTTGTATACGGAATATTTCCGCTGAATGACAAACCTAATGTTACAGATCTCAAACCGATGAAAATATCGAGAATAAATTGCGTAGCTGAACGAGTTACAGAACATTTTACAAATGCGATACGTGGTAATGGTTTAACTGATTTAAGACGTAAAAAAATAAACAAATGGGCAGAGTCCGTTAAAGATACCGGAGCGTCTATTAAGGATGTCGCTGAGCTAGAAAAGAAATTAAAATTCCCAATAACAGTAAAAACGCTGACAGGAGAGATTTTATATAAATCGAAATATAAATCAAGAGGAGCTCCGATAGATATTATTGATCATAATGCACATGCATGGACTAATGCTGTAACGATATTTCCACGAGATAGAAAAGTTAAGTTTTATGACGGTGACATCTTTGATTTTATTAAAAATATCAGCAAAAGCGACCCTGTGTCTGTTTGGTTATTTCAGAGTTCGGAATATAATCATTACGATCAGTTTGTACGGCCTAACGGTGATATTTATCGTATAGAATCTCTCCATGAGGAAATGGAACATCTTGCATTGAAATATACCTATGATGATGTCATAGTTGGACAATTACTGAATAACTGCTTTACCGTACCATCGGTTGCTGCCCATTTCGCTCAGGAGAAAAATTCATGGAACACTACACGATCAGAATTCCTTGAAGATGTCAAGAAAAGCTGTATAGAATATGGTCACGGTGGGTTATGGAACACCAAATACAACTATAGTGATGTTATCTCAGTTGATATGGTAGCGTGTTATCCTGGGAGTTTTCTTGGATATGGAGTATGTTCTAAGTACTTTAAGAGATTCGGACATCCTACACATGACATGACAAGGGTTGCGATAAACGGACATTTACCAGATTTTAACTTAACCGGATTTGCTCATATAGAATTATTCGAATTTGCAGAAAATCTCCATCCGATTACTTATGCTTGGTTTGGAAGACATTTTTCAGAGCGATGTTGGGTTCCGATAGTACTATTGCGGTATATGCTTGATGCTGGATTTTTAATATCGTTGAGAGTAACTGAAGCGATTATATCGTATAGTTCACAGAAGCAAGTTTGGTTACCAGAGCCAAATAGATTTAATATCGATGATACCAGAAAAGAATTCCCTGATATTGATGAAGATCATATTATTAAAATAAATAAATGTAGAAACGAGTACGATGAAAAATTTGCAAAAGATCTCGGTAGAAAAATAATCGGTAAATTTACTCAAGGTGGCTCATACGATTATAAACGAGCGTGTACAAGATTGATTATGGATGACGCTGAACTAGATTTTATAATCGCTGATACAACTGAGAAAAATACGTTTATAAACCGATGTAATGCTTATTTATCAGATGGAACAAAACTAGGTACCATTGTGAGCTACCTTGATGGCGAGTCACCGCAGTTTACTCATTTAAGATCTTCGATGTTGGCTTATGTTTCGATAAACCTACTATCGATGATAAATAAATTTCCTCATCACGCTGTCAGAGTCGCTACGGATTCATTTTATGTACATAAAAAATATAAAGATTTATTAAAACTCGGTAATGGTGAATGGGGGACGTGGAGAATAAAACAAGAAAATATATTTAGTTATTCTGAATCTGCCGATGTTGAAATTGTGGAGACATATTACAAAAATAATAATCAAACATCAAAGTCATCTGCACCATCTCTGTACGATCCAGTATCTAGACATAAAACCGTTTATCTTAATGGGTGTGGTGGTTCAGGTAAAACAACTCGTGTAAATAATTTATTTATAAATAATAATTCGGATATAATTGTTTTAACACCGACGCACAAACTTGCTAGAGAAATAAAACAACGAGGAGTAAAATCGTGTACATATCACAGTTTCTTTAGATGGTGCGGAGACTTATGGACTCCATCGTGGATGGGTGAAAAATATGTACCTAAATATATTATATGGGACGAGATATGCACGGTGTCGTTAGAAACACTAAAAACATTTCTTGAATGGTTATTGACAAAGAATACTGCTGTAATAATGTGCGGCGATCATGGTCAACCACCACCTTTTGTTGGAGAGTCTCCACATGAATGGCTGAAGAATAACGTAAATTATTATGAAGAAATACATGATGACCATAGAGCTATCGATGAACCGCTGAAGGAATTTAAAAGATTAATTAGACTTCAGCCAGACAGAGTACAATGTGAGATAATGCGAGGAGTAATTCCAGAGACTTCTATAAATGAATTTTGGACTTCATGGAATCCCGCTGATTTAATAGTCGTGAGTAGAAAGATAGTTCGTGATGAACTACAGAATAAATTATTTTTGTTACATAAAGAAAAGTTTTCAGATCTACCAGTACCTTTGTGTTATCGCCCAGCAGATACTCGACGACAGAATATTGAAGTTGAAATACCAGGTGGAGACATTGAAAATGTCCGGGTACAGAATCTTGTATTGAATGACATTGTTTTAGTCGATATTAATGTCGTTGAGAATGCGCTGAGTATGAATAAATCACCGTGGGTGTTAGGATATGCCATAACGATTCACTCGTCACAAGGATTAACTATAACTGATACTAAAATCTGGATTGTAGATGATCGGATCGAGTGGTCAAATTTAGTCTATCTCGCCGTATCTCGAGTCAGGAGAATATCTCAATTACATAGGGTTATTATGAATTTTATAGAAGATAATGATCAAACTGTTAATAATGACGTAATAAGAAACAAACTATCTGGTTATAAGCAGTGTGACAAAAAAAATAATCGTAACTTTGATATTGATGTTGAATTTATTATAAAACTAAAACAACTACAAAATATTCATTGCGCAAGTTGCAACTGTAATATGTCATGGCAGTGTTCGAATCCAAGACAATTTACCGTAGACAGAATTAATAGTGATCTCGGTCATACACGTGAAAATGTAATGCTGACTTGTCTTGAATGTAATCGACGTCGAGGCTCTGGACATTTACAAAATTGAGCTTGGTGGTAATTGCGTATCCTCAGGAATTACTTGTAATTGTTCACGTACAAATCCACGTTGAGGGGCTGTAGAATCTAATCTGTATATTGGAGGTCTACCAGTGGATCTAACCACGCTAGAAATTTTATGTGTAGTTACGCTCCAGATAGGATCGGTTGCTCTTTTTTTACCACCTTCAAGTTCGCCAGGTTCATATAAATATCTAACTGTAACATTACCTAATACTGGTTGAGAGAAAGATTCATGTCGTTGTCCGTAGCTATTGCGTATGTATTTTTTTTTTGATCGCATTAGAAGGTTTCATGGAAGTTGCACGAGTAATTTCATTATTCAACGCAGCTATCACACTCGGTAATCTTGCAACCCATTCACGAGATCTATCTTTAAAGTCAGTACATATTTCTTTTGCGTATTGATATCCGAATAACCGCTCGGCAAGTGTTCTATTAAATCGTTCAACGATTGCCTGATCACGATGAATTTCAGTATGTCCTCGTCTGATTTTAACATTATATTTCTTCATCAACGATGATACTACTCCAAGAAATTCTTTACCGGGATCAACCTGTAGTAGTTTTGGCCATCGTAGACCACCTCGATGATAAATTCGTTCGAACGCAGATGCAACTTCGGATGCTGTTTTCGTTGATAATGGCTCCGCTTCTTTATATCTACTAGCAATGTCAACGACAGTTAACGCGTATTTGTATGTGCGTGATTTTCGTCCATGTGTTTTAATGGTATCGTGTGGTAAAAACAAAATATCTGCTTGATGAACTTCATTAGGGACATTAACATCAAAATGCGCGTAATGAATTTTTTTAGGTGGACTTAGGAAGATTTGCCATATTGCCTGTCGTGCTAACCATGATGCAGCGACATCATGTGAAACTTTTGCTGCTTCGGCGAGTTTACCAATCGCTGCTTTACCTCTCCAAAATCCTCTCGGGGAATAATAAACAGATTCCATTATGATAGTTATATAATTAATTGCCAGCCCCTAGCACCAGTTTACCTTTCATAGCAGTTTTTACTAGAAAACTAGCGAGTTTTTCTCTGAGAGATTTATTAGGTATAGCATTTAACGCGTGAATCAATTTTACATCCGCAAGATGTCGGTGTTGCAAATCCTTACTTTTATACGCGACATCGTGAACGTGACACGCTTGATCGATCTTATTTACTGGATACTCTCCGGGTCTTGGTTGATCTTGATCATCAAGTCGGATATCGAGACGAGTTCCTGGGCCACAATAATTCTATCCGGGTAAATGTTTCTCACCGGGATATTTAGCCCACGGAGTTCCTGGTAATTTTCCTAACGAAGCGGCGATATCACCCCCACCTGTCTTTGTTCCTGACTTAGTCATGGAGACAAATTTATATTTCTTGGTACCACATTTCACACACTTGCCTGTAAGTGCACGTCTTTTATTTCTTGTTGTTATTGTCGTTAATTCAGTAGTATCGGTAGGTGTTCTGCATCGAACACAATATAGACTCATATTATTTATTATATGGATATAATTGACTTTTCTGCGACACGAAAACAAGAGCCAGTAAAGCATCATCCAGCGCTTCCGAATTCTATCAGAATGATTATAATAGGCCCGTCCGGAAGTGGGAAGACGCAATTATTGCTTAATCTAATAATGCGATGGCTGAAGTGGGATAAATTATATTTAGTAGCGCCATCTGTAGATGATCAGCGATGTTACGAAGTACTTAAAGATTTTAATGAAAACGCAAAATCGTTACATGAAGACAATGTCATAGACTTTATTACTGATATTGTTGAAGCGCCATCCGTAGATGATCTGGATGTATTTATTAATAATTTAGTAGTGTATGATGATGTTATGCTGGACAAACAATCAAATCCAGCTAGAATATTTTCACGAGGTAGACATAAAAATACAGACGTGATTTATGTTGCACAGAGATATACACAAATTCCAAAATTAATCAGAGACAACTGTAATATTTTAGTTGTGTTCAACGGAGTAGATAATCATACGCTGCAAAATATTTATTATACTTGGTGTTCAGGCGACATGGACATGAATAAATTTAAAAATTTCTTTTCAAAAGCACAAGCTGCTCCATTTGTTTTGGTAACAATAAATTTACATGATCCTAGGTCAAGATATCGCAACGGACTTGATATTATTTTTGGATAAAAATCATAGCAGCAGAGAGGGTGAATGACATACGCACGTGACCAGATTGTGAAAAAATCTGGTCAATTAAAGAAGTTTTCATTATTAAGACAAAAACTTCTTTTTTTCAGGGAACCCTTAATTTTCAAAAATAAGGTCTCAGGCAAGTGGTCTGTTCACCCTCTCTGCTGCTCGTTCTCTAATTCCGCTTGGTCGCATATTACCAAGCTCGTCTAACATAACTTTGTCGCAACCTGGTTTATCATTTTCGTTATCGCGATAACAGATATCATGTCGTAATGCTATTGCATCAACTTGATTATAAGGATCTTGTCCTGGTAACGGATTATCATTTTCATCACATTGTTGATCTAACGGATTATACGGGTCTGTATATTATGGTCTGGTAATGTCCAACCACCTCTAGATTTAGGTAACTTACTAATTAATTTGTGAATATGAATACCAAATCCAATTACAGATCTGTGATGACAACGTTGGCAATATGTTACAATTTTATTTTGTTCTAAACAAAGGTCTTTATCAGAACCACAGCTCATTTGATTATTAATCGTCCACTAAAATTACTTGTATTGATCCGCTATAGGTCATTCCACTAACTCCATCTCCAGTTACTTGTGGTTTAGCTTGTCTAAGAAACTTATTCTTTTTCTACCACAACTGGAACAAATACTTTCTAACATTGCCCTATTATTTTTAGTTTGTTCGATTGTTTCATCTATATTGTTATTTTATTTCTGCACTTGAGGGAATACGTTATCATATTTTTTATATTTGATTGCTAGATAAAATTGCTTTATTATCATTGTTCAAACTTAGTCGTTGATCAAATTATAAAATAAACTTACGAAAATTGTTATCACAGCGCTATACGCTGCATGACATTTGTTTTATAAACCATTACACAGTAGTAATCACAAGCAATAGTTCCAACAGGTTGTGGTTGATTTGAGGAATAATCAGGGGTGGGGGGTGTTGCATTTTTTCTTGATAAAGTTTGTAATGACATCGTTCAAAATAATTGTTTTATAACCACTACCAAATGTGTACCAAATCCATTATTAAAATCGTGTATATTTGTAACGCAACAAGCTGCTGGATCAACTGTATCAATTGCTACGCGGTCGAGTTCATCTTTAGAATATACTCCAAGAAATCCATAAACGGAATTAGCTTGTCAAGTATTCCAATGTTGCTTAGCTCCTGAGATCTTATTGCTGTAAGATCTTTTGTTTTCTTGTTTTTCATTCCTTTTCCGGTCAACATATTGTAAATATTTGGAAGTAGAGTTCCTGCTAGTCCTGCTATAAGTGGGACGATGAATCATCCCTGTTTTCTTCAACGGCGACCTGTTGTCTGTTTTTCAGGTGGCATTTTTATTTGCAATTGTCACACCAAATCAACAGAATCATCAGATAGTTTAATATCTGGTAGTTTTAACATGTCGATTAGCTCCAAAATCTCAGAGTCACTAAGAAATATGGAATACATAGCCTGTAAATATCTTTGTCAGCGTGCTATATTATTAATGGAGCTGAAGATGTTCCATTACCATCACTCCAACGCAATTGCTAATACGATATTATTACAGCGAAATCGAGAACATACATACGCAAACGTATCACAGATTATTGGTGAGAATGGTTTATTTTGTTCGACCAAATGTAACAAATAACAACAGTATTAAGCAATTAATGCTATCACATTTTGCAACAGCATATGCAATTCTTAGACAACATCTTGTTCTTAAGAATTTTACATTAAGTGACTGGGTTTTGGTAATTGGGTTTGTGTACATTCTTCATAAAAACGTGAGAACTCAGCTATCGCGTTAAATATCGTACAAACTTATAAATCAATAAAACTTGATGGATTATTGACACAAATTGAAAGAATTGCTTTGAATTATCACGCTATCAAACCAAATAAAGGGTCAATAGTGTGTTAGGGCAACTCATTTAAATTGACAAATATTAATTAGTGTCTTATCCTAGTAATGAATCAAGCAGAATGAGTGCTCGGTGAATGGATAGCTTTTGTTTCACAGTACGGTTCGTTAAGGAGAAGATAAATCCAAAGTTGCAGTAAACATAGATTTCCTGAATTGGCTTTTAGAGACGAGACGCACAAACCAAATAACCAGATATTGGCCCATGGGCTGATAACATGAATCTGAATCAGTTCACCTTCCAAAAAGTTAAAAGTTAACCCACTGAAAATTAATTTTACACAACTTTTATGTATATCAAAATAACAATACTGACGATGGGGAAAATAACTATATTAGCCTTTTCAGCTTTCGGAAAGTTACTGAAAATTGATATTAGCTTCCTTATATAGAGAGGTCTAGACGAGTTCACATATAAAACAGTTGAACTAGTTTAGGCCGTATTGCATATCAAGCTAGTATTAGTTTAAATGATATCGCAAATTACGAACAACATTTTGTATCTAGATACAGAAACTAAATTTGAATATCACGATAACCTACCTATACATCTTACAAGAGTAGAAATATACATGCAAAGTTGTATGTAGCTATGGACTCAAAAGCTAACCTTAGCTTCATGTCAGCATGGAATTCCACATAAGTGACATAAAGAACAAAGATATGCATATCCCTAAAAAGAATATGCATCCCTTGTTTCAGTCAGCTACCGATTATTCATTATATTTATATATCGGTCTGTCTCCTCGATTATAATTAATGCATGTCCGTTTTATATCTCTCTGATATATATATATATATATATATATATATATATATATATATATATATATATATATATATATATATATATATATATAGTGTGTGTGTGTGTGTGTGTGTGTGTGTGTATGTTTGTCCAGCGGTGTCTATCACGACCACAGCTTCAGGTATCTGATGTCAAGAGATGTGTACGGAGATGACTAGTGAGGTCAAAACTGGCACAGAATGCTCTTCCACATGTGCAATACACAAGGGTTGGTGTAGAAGTAGAGTCGTTGACAGATCTGGCCTTACGAGTGACGTTTTATTTGCGCCACAGCGGTTTTCTGCTGTGCTGCTGGGCAAACACTAGATGAGATCTTGCTACGGTAGGAGGGACTTGCATAAGGGTCGCCCATGAGGAACTGTTGGCTTGCTTGTTTTTCAAGGAAGCGTTCAGTGAATCCTTGAAGTGCTTCTTTGTGTCATCCAACAGAGCGTTTGACGCTGGTTGTGACTAGTAAGGCATTTGAAGATTCTCCGTAATCCAATAAGTGGGCCATCATGCCGTCGTGGAACTGGCGGACGACTGTGAAGAACTTATAACGGCAGCCGAATATTGTCATGATCTTTCAAATTCCATCTCTGCTGACTGTGTCGTATGCATTGGACAGGTCACTTAAGCTTGTGAAGAAATCACTGTGTTGCTCCTAGCATTTTTCCAAGAGTTGTCTTGCAGAGAATATCATGTCGACTCTCCCACGGCCTGCACAAAACCCACATTGACTTTCTAATAGTAGACACTGCTCAAGATGGTGAATAAGGCGATTGAGCAGGGCGCTAGAAACGTGTCTTGCCAGCGATTGACAGGAGGGAAATTCCTTTACAATTGTAGAGGTGGACTATGTAGGCATCTTTAAATTCCTGCGGACCAATCCTTCATTCTATATTGTTTGGAAGAGGTCTATGAACTTCTGCAGCAGAACACATCCTCCAGATTTGTACATCTGATCCTGGGGCATTTCCTCATTTCTGACTGGTGG
>JAECUM010049691.1:0-35889 GCA_016617855.1 Megalonaias nervosa | reverse complement strand
GCTAAAGCAGAATAATGACTTAGATCAACTGTAAATATATTAAATTATTTTAACCACCTCTTGTTGGTTCGTCAGTTGGCTTAGTTTCTATTCCACATTAATTTCCATGCGCCGGTATGTGAATGGCGTTCATGTGAATGACGTAGTTATCCCAGTGTAAATAGTGCTCTACTGTACTTTTATCATTAAAACCATCTTTCATGTTTAAATCATAAGTGTGTATTATATTGATATAATCAATGTGGAGAAAAATAGAAACCAAGAAAAGAAAACAATCAACTTATCAATATGCAGAGCTGACTGTAAATAGCAACTAAGTGCATAGAACTACATTTTGTAGCGGACCCATTCGGGGATATGAAGAGTTCATTCACTAGGTCAATACACAGCTGCTTGTAGTAAATCTGAACTCCGTTCAAAGGGTAAATATATGTATTTGTATGTGACATAAATAAAATATATGTACAGTATGTACGCTGTATCAATGATATACCACTCGTTGTATAAATTTTTCATTAAAAGGAAACTCAGCAAGCTTCGTTTCCTTTTAATGAAAAATGTATACATCTCGTGGTATATCATTGATACAGCGTACATACTATACATATATTATATATATATATATATATATATATATATATATATATATATATATATATATATATATATACTCCTAGCATATCAGCAAAAAATATTTTGATCTCTATCACAATCTAAAAACATTCAGCATACAAAGTCAAAACTGCAAAAGTTGGGGATATAGTAGGAAAACATAGAAGAAAAAAAAAACGAAAGAAAAAAGATGTAAACTGACAGTTAGCTCTCAGAATTTGTTTCAGAAACCCCTGGGCTTCAGGCCAGCAATATTTGAAACAAAGGGGGAAAATCTTCTAAGAGTTGCCAGTTAACTATGAAAGTACCAAGTTTTCAGGTGCCAGGAATGTAGTAATTTCAAATGCCAAATAGGACCCAGATAACCCCACCCCACCCCACCCCCATGCATAAACACACAGTCTAACGTCATCGCCCCACACACTTCCCCCTTCTGTTGGCCGCATATCCGCAAATACACACCACCAATCAACTGTATAAATGTCATTCTATGCAAACCAATATAAAATTTATGCTTGCATAAATTCACATTTTGTGGCAGGCAAGTAGTTTAATAAGTGTTTTTTTATGATTGAATCAGGTTGCAAATATACAGCAAGCTTGTAAATGGATAATGAAGGCAACTGGATGTATTGGATTGAAAATGGCTCACTACCAAAAATATATCTTTTGTTGCAACTCAAACCATGTTCTTTGGCTTGGAAGACAGATGCCCTACCATGGTAGCTAATAATCTAATTGTGCTTAGAGGTAAAGGTTGCACATATATTTTGTTCTACACTGTTTAGTTCGAGGGTTGATGTACTACTACTATCCAACAATCTTTTTCTTTATTGACTACTATAACAATGTGACCATATACTTCTCCTTATTTTTTTTTCTTCTTTACGTTCTTAAAATTTTGAATTCAACTCATACTTTTTCTATTTGGGATACACATTATACATTCTATCATTCATAAATGATCCTTTCTTTGGCATTACATCACAGTACAAAACTTTTTAAATAGTTTATTTTGTTACAATTTGAATGCACATCGGGTGAAAAAAAATTCTATATATATACCTTGGCTTGTGCCTTACTGAACAAATAATTACTTTTATTTCAGGATGGGTGTTTGTTTGTCAAATGTGTGAAGAAATGCACTACAGGATACTTGAGTCTGCCATATAGCGTTAATTTCTCACACATTCACAAATTAAACCTCATGACTGAATTTCATACCAAACGTTAAATCCTTGCAATATATTGATAGGAAGATCCGTGAATATGGATATTTACTTGACAATTTAAATATTTGTACAATTTTAAAGACCTAGATTAAACTACCCATGATAGCCACCACGTTCATACCATTCCATTCACCCTTATCTCTGGGTCCTAACTTGCAAACTAAGGACCCACAATCAATACTCATATATCTATATATATATATATATATATATATATATATATATATATATATATATATATATATCTTTCTCAGAAAAACGAATTATTCAGATATGGAACAAAGAATTTTAACTGAGTCTACGTTCACCCTACAGAGCTAGATTATTGTGGTACATATTGGTGGTGGAGTAATATCAAACAATTATGAGACAGTATATCTAGTGGCAGAAAAACCCAGGACAACAGGAGTACAAAAACATTGACTCATGGGCAGCTACTAGTAAGCTTTCTTTCATACCACACTGGCCCAGCTCAAGACTCAAACCCACATGGAGAGAGGAGAGATTGCTATCATCAGTAAATGCTTTAAATCATGTGGCCACCTCTATTTCTTTTGTGTACATTAATGACATATATAATTATGTGTGAGTGTGAAGACTTGTGCTCAAATTATGCATTAAGCCTACTCAAGATAGAAGAAACACTTAAGTTGGTGCAACATTATTTGTTTTAAATATTTATCATGCCTCTCTCTTAATTACTACATTCGACAATATAGTGATCTATGAGTTCTGATTTTATGAATGATTTCTGCTTTTATTGCACTGTCCATCTGTCCGTATGAGTCAAATAATACACCCTCACATATGGCATGAACATTGTCATGCATGGATGGAGTATGAGGTATTGTAAATTCATGCATTATGGCTGGGCATATGTACTTATCTGCACCATCAGCCCCCATAGGCAGGTGATGTCTGACTTAACACTGTCAGACCTCGATAGCCAAGTTAAAGGGTTATCCCCAACACCATTCTAAAAAAGTCCTGTTTTGTCATCAACAAACTCAACAAATGCATGTGTGTGTGTGTGTGTGTGTGTGTGTGTGTGTGTGTGTGTGTGTGTGTGTGTAGAGAGAGTGAGAAAAAGAGAATAATTCACAACCAAGTTATAGATGATTTATAATTAGAGTCAATGCCTAAAGACAACGCCCAGCAAATTCCATCCACTGGTGAATATATGTCGCCACTGTAAGTCAAATGTGACAAAAAGCAGCACAATAATTTCAAAAGGTGTTAATACATGCACTGGAATTTATACAAAGTGCTGAATTCACTCTATATAAAATGTTTTAACTTACTGTACCCTAAAAAAGAAAAAGAAGATGACATATATATATATTTCACAGAATTAATTGGCTTCTCTTGAGGATATCCCAGCATGTGGAGCGAAAGTGAAAAAAGTGGTTGATACTGGCTATACCAGTGGCCATCTAGTGGGCAGTAAGAGGAGATAACATGTAAAAGTTGCTTCCCTTTGTGTATATAGAAAATTGAAAGACATTTCTTGTTTTTTTCTGGTAGGTAACAAATAAAGTTATCCTGATGTAATGTGTTCAGTTGTTTGCAGACATTTGCTCCCCACATCATTCAAATTGCAGGGCTTGTAACTTGGACTGTTAAAATGGGTATGGTACCTGTGTTGATGTTAATTAACAGTTTATCTTTGTTTATCTCTGCCTTTGTCAATGCACTGGTGACTGAAATAGCTACAGCCAGGATTTGAACCTGGGACCTTCTGTCTGTTAACAGATGCTCTTCCACTGAGCTACTGAAGCACGTACTCAAGTCATTGTGGTGATAAAGTACTTCTGATGCTTATGGTCTGACAGTTTATTTTTGCAGTGGTGGGGAATGGGATTTTTTGGAAAAAAGTCCAGGTCTCAAGTATTGATGCCAGTTTTAACCTCACAACATGTGACGCCAGCTGTAAACTTTTAAGTACTGGTGCCCACTTTATAAGTGAAGCTCACTATTGAGAATATACTGTTTTTGGAAAATATGTATCATGCAAAGTCTTGGTGCCAACTTTCATATTCTCACCCATGCAACTGGGAAATCTTCCTGTTATGCTAACCTTACTTTTCCCATCTCAGTCTGGATATCTCAGACCAGTAGGCTCACAGTAATAGTATCCACGCGCCAGGGTCTACCTTATCAAGGGAGGCAACCACTGTTGTCTTCTGCTTGGTCTGATGAGCTGTTTTCTGATCAAACAAACGCCTACACTTTCGGTAATTTACCAAAATATTTTTTTTTGGGAGAGAAACAAATAGTTTACAAAAAGATGACTTAAAAAAAAAAACCGATAAAGATAAGACAAAAAGAAAATGGTCTACAAGTTAGGGAACATCTTGACTCTTAAACGTAGCAAAATATTGTTAGTGTTTACCACTCACTGGGTAACTATTCCTTGTATACAACACATTTTTGGGGATGATGAAGTTTCAAAAATTGTGCTAAACATGAACTAGTAATTTTCTGAAAATTCAACAAGGCATGTAGCAGATCTTTCCTTTCTTCTTGATGACTGGGACAAATGAAATACATGTGTCTCTGAAATCCAAGCAACTTTCATCGGATAAAATAACAAAATCAGGTTGAAATTTAAAAAAACTGAAATGGTCGAAGAGAGCAGATTTAGAGAAGTGGACGGATAATCTGTCACAGATTTTGTTTTAGAGCCCGAAAATGTGAATACCAAACGTAGTACTTTGGGGCACGTAAAATTACTTGAAGAATATCTGGAGAAAAACAATGAGATGCGCCCTATACATAAAGTGCTGGCACCTGACCTAAACAACATTCTCTCAAGATTTCTCCTTTCAATTCGTCAGTATGATGGAAGTGAATACAAGCCAACAAAATTGTGAAAGGTAAGCAGGCCTACATATTTACTGATAACACACAATCTGAATTTAACGAATAATGTATGAGCAATAAAATGATGCATAGTGCAACTGAGCTAATTTCAGTTTGTTAAAAGAGAAATGAATTTGTGAATGATTACAAGAATGAATAACTAATTACCCAAATTAAATATTACTTAATGAACAAGAATTTTATTCCTAGTTTTAAAAGGTAAATTACCTTATAAAATAAAGAACTTGATCATAAAGCAATTTACAGCCTCCCCATCATGGATGACAAATGATGAGAGAGAGAAAGAAAGGGAGTGAGAGATTTGGTACCATAGGTACAAGACTTTATAATTAATTATTTGTTATACATATGATGTAGGTACAAGACTTTATAATTAATTATTTGTTATACATATGATGGGAAGTTTTGAATGATATCTAAAACAACACTGATACAATTGCAGCTTAGTTTATGACCCTGAATTTTATCAAACCAGCCAGGCCCTAAAAAGATCTGACAAAGAAAGGAAAAGGAAACAAATCCAAAACTGCTGAGGCCATCACTGACGATGACATCAATAAACTGTTTGAATACTCACATTTAGGCCCCAGCACACTGTCAAGTTTACTGAACACTTTATGGTTTAATAATACTTTGCACTTTGGGAAACAGGGAGGGGGTTAAACATAAAGTGGGGAGACTTATCATTAAAGGAAGATTGTGAATTTAAATTAGAATATTTAGGGTTTTGCAACAAATAGATGAAGACAAGGGCAGGGAGGACATAAGAAACACAAGAAATAAAAACCAAAGGATATATGCTAAGGGCTGTTCCAATAAAACATATACTCCCCCCGGGGGGGGGGGGGCACTTTCAAATTCAACCAACGCACAACAGAAGCAATTTTAAAAAATTAAGATCCACCGTCAGATATGTTTTAATCAAAAAACACTGCCCCCTACAGAAGCATATTTTTTTTTTACATAATTTCTGGCTATGGGTTAGTGGGTGGTAGAAGCAATTTTAATATTGGGTTGGGGACAGAAGTGATTTAAATTACAGCTGGCTGGAGGTAATCTACTGAATTCATATAGATCATATAATCTACTGCATATTTTTATTTGTATTCATTAATTATAATCAATATTTTGTCCTTTTGTTTGTTTGTCTGTCAGCTATGTATGTCTCTGACACTGTGAAATCACAAATTTTCTTGGTGGCTTATTATTTGTAGATGTCATTGATCAGTCCCTTAATACCTACTAATTTAATGTCCATGAATATAGATTTTATATCAGGGATTTCTATTCTAATATAGAAATCATGAATTTGTATCCTTACTAAACTGTGTGTTTACTAAAGTGATCACTATGTTTTGTTATTTTGCTTTGTTCTCAGGCATGCAGCTTTTGATTAGAATAATAGTAAAAATTTTTATTGCTTTAAATGTGTGGTCAGATGCTATGACTCCCTTGTTATTATTTTTTTTAATAAATGTTTTGGTAAACTTATAATACATGATTTGTCAGAAAAAAGTATTAATGCCTACAAAAGTGATGTCACATTATTTCTGCCTACTTTTACACTATATCATTTCTTGCAAGAACACTTATTTCAGTTACCAATGTCTTATTTGTATGAATTGTTGCAAGACTAATATAAAGTTTAAAAAAAAAGAAATATAGCAAGTCAAACATCTTTATATCATAAATTACATTTTAAAAAATGGATGAAAGTCAAGGAATCATTTTTTTCCCAGAGTACTCGTGAAATCAATGTCATTGCAGTTAACTGTATTGTCAACAGCATCATCATCATCACTGATGGCCTAGCAGTAACATTCTGCACTTTTAATCCAGTTGTCACAGGTTCTATCTCCCACTTTCAGTCTTTCATACGAGACTTATACATATGGTCTGAGGGACTTTCATGGCAGAGTACAAGATGCTTGTCTTGTGACACAGATCTGAGGGGCTTCCTTGGCAGAGTGGTACAAGATACTTGTCATTTTTTGCCTCCAATGTGTAAATAAGAATGTTGCCAGTTACTTGTGGAAGGTCAGTGGTTCTACATAAGTGGTGTTTGGTGTCTCAGAAGTACTTGGATTTTCTTCAGCAGTAAAACTGGCTGCCATATATATATTCTCTTGATCTGAAAATGGTGTAAAGGTCATAATGATTTACTGAAACTGGAGATCTCATGTCTAAATGACTTTAGCTGTTGGAGATAAACATCAAATCAACAGAGGCTCCATGTGCCCTAGTGTACTAAGGTGCTTGCTTTTACAGATCACTTGCACATCTCACAGAGTAAATTTCTGTCACAGATCAACCAATTTGGGTTAGTGGTCTTTCGGAGTTCTTCCTCCACCTTATATACTGTTAACCCCCTCCCCCCCCCAAAAAAACAAACCAAACCAAACTAAATCAACCAACTAATCAACTGTGGCAACAGCAGCAAAGGTACTAGTCCATCATTTTTGCCACAGCTGTATGAGTTTATAAATTTTGACTCCAGTAAAATCAATGTCATTGTAGTTAACTGTATTGTCAACAGCGTCATTTTTATAGACTTTTGAATATTGTCAATTATGCCTTTCTGACCATTACCTAAAAGTCATCATCAGTTGGTACAAATGGGTTTTTCATGGTGAGCATATGAGATGGAAAAGTCTTGAGCAATCCTGCATCACACGCTGCCGAAAAGTTTACATTTTAGCTCACTTAAAGTTTCTCTAACAGTGTCCATTTCCAACCAGAAATGTCATAACTTATTCAAGCTATGTTCACCAATATCTGGAGATGTGCATCTGTAATAAATATTTGTAACAAAGTATGAGAATGCATCAGTGTTTTTTAATGATGCATTTGAACTGAGCAACAACCAGAATCAACAAACTAAGAAATGAAATTATTCACATCTCTCAGGCAGAAGTACAGTGTATAATCATAATCTGCCAAAAGATTTTTCAATCTTTAAATTTGCCAAATTCTTTTCCAACCATACTGATTCAGTGGACATAATCACCAGAATGGACAGAAACAGACCAGAACAGATATAACCAGAAGGTTAAAATCGATTTGAGTAGCTAAATTCACGTGGTTTAGTTAACTGTACATCCTTTATTGTCTTCCCTTTGATGTAATTTCTTACTGAAGCTGAGAAAACAATGTTGCACACACAAAAAAGAGGAACACTTCTGTTCATTATTGTTGTTATTATACTTCTCCATTCCAGCCTGTTCTTATGATCTTGTCTCCCCCTGGACATACTGTTTGTCATGTTTATGATATGTATCTAAATGTGTCACTTACTTTTCCTACTACTATACTGTTTGTGAATATGTACATCAATGTGAAATGCAACAGAAAGACTAAATCCAAGATAGAAAACCTTTACATTTCTGGATGTATTCTGCTTGGATTCCATGTTTCTCCACAAAACTCAAGAGTTCAAGACTCACTGTACTAATTCAGTTCCCACTGTAAACCTGTGCAAACACCATGATATTAAAATTCAATAACTTACAATTTCGAGTGCTCATGATCAAATTTGTATCAGTATAGACACATCTATGACAACAGCTTTTGTGACAAGAAAACCATAACAGCTGCACCATTTTCTGGATCTACACAAATGTGAAATGTGTGCTTTCGATACTACACCAAAGAGTCAGGTACTGATTTCAGTAATGAGTCTTACAAACTCAGGTCAATAAAAGAACGGAAATTATGTTAATAAAACAATGTCCCTGACTTTTTTCAGTTACAAGAAGGGCAAGCTCTCAAAAAATTCTTTTTACTAAAATCTTACTTTCATTATCAACCAATCTGGAACAGTCAAACCATGTATACTCTATTTTATCTTCACTGATTTATAGTATGGTTCTCGTTCTTTCATATCTGTAGTAATGTGAGTCCTTCAACAACACTCAATGGTTGTATGCTTTTTTTGACCATGCTGACTGGGCACACTGTAAGATAATGGTTAAGTAACAGAAATACCATGGGATAACCAGAGACCAATAAAATCAAATAAAATTGTCAAGTTATCTCCCCTGCAGGGATAATGCCAGGATTTCAGGATTTAATCTAAGTTTTGTGTATGTGTGATCTCCAATAAGGACGTGGTGGCGGGAGGAATAGCCATTGTTAAATATCTCCCTAACACTTAAATATCTGTCACTCTTTCTTACTGTTCCACTCTGTTAAGGCTCTACTGAAATTAAAATACTCAAAGAGATGTCATCTTTAGTTGTATAGTGATTATTACTGTGATGTCATTGGGCATGGTCACATGGTTGTGATGGGGTCTTGGTTGGGATGGCAGGAAGGCTATAGGTTTACTCCATATTTGACAGCTAATTACGATGTTGTCAAAAGAATTAAACTTTTTCTAACAATTCAGCTGGACTTGGATTATGTGCTTGATTCATAGTCAATGAACAGGTTCTAAAACTGATGTGTTTATTTTGGAGCCATGTTCCTCCATCACATTCAAGATCTGAATATACCAAAGGTGAAATTAGAACAGTTGCATCCTAAATTACTATCATGGCAACTTTAAATGTTATTTAATGTAAGACTTTAATGCCAGAACTCATAGCTACAGTGATTTTTGGGTTAAAAAATAAATTTCTTCTCAAACAACTCAATCTGGTGAAGATTACATTGTTTTTTAATGATACTGAGAATTCTTGATCAGGGGTCACGCTACTAGGCAAAGTGGGCGAAAAAGCCGCCTGAGAAATGTAAACTTCGCCTTCTTCTGTTATTAAAGCGAAAATGACTTTGCCCTCTGATTTTTCAGACATAAAATGGCTGTAGATTATAAATTTTGAGATGCCCCCTCACTGTAGCCAGTAAGTTCTGGCACTGTTGTAATCCAAAGTGAAATACATCAATATGTAAATAGTAATTTGCTTTTAAAAAATGTGATCGGTGAAGAGCATTTTCTAATTTATTTCTTGTTTTTATAAATGGAGATTTTAACGGCCGTATTTGCGTATTTTTGTTGATAAAACCAGTTTGAAACCGTAAATAAACTTGTAATGGCAGATATCGCTATGTATATGATATACCACTTCATTAAACTGTCTGTATTCATAATAAATTGCGCAAATAGATTCAGGAAAATATATAATATAATGAAAACAAAGTTTAAATCTTATGTGATAGGAGATTTAGTCTAAATATTTAATAATGTAGGTCAGAAACATGTGACAATCTCTGTTGTGGAATTCGAAACAATGCTGCAAGGTCAAGGTTGTTTTCTGACATACCATAATTAATTTTCGTGAAAATACAAAAGATATATATAGTAGTGAAGCAAATACTATTTAACCGATGGATATCGTTATCACCAGTAGGTAGACAAATAATACAACCATAAATATGCAGTCCTATTAATGAATTTTTGTAACGAACCAAGAAAGTAAGTAGTTATATTAAGAAAAGTCCTCTTTCTAAAAATAGATACACTCGCATGGTGCAATACGTGTTCTTGGATGTTTCGGTTTGGGGGGAAAAGGGTACAGTTTAGTTATCTATTGACTTTAGTGCTTTTGTGTATTGTCTATGAATAGTTACAGTAGTGTTTGATTGGGAACAAGGAAATCAGGACGAAGAGTATGCTTTGAAGTCGCTTCTGCATTTATTCCTAGGTACATGTATTAGGGGTTGTTTCAAAGAATGCTAGAAATCTTTTTGACTGCAATTTTACACAAAACTTGTAGAAAATAAAATAAAATTATTAAGTGGTAGTTTATTAAGCATTTTTACCAACTTGCAATTACTAGTCTCTAATCTTGTTACTGCTTTCAGTTAAAATTAATTACAATGTATAGCTTCTGCTGTGCTTGTTAAGTCATATGGCCAAAATACACTGCATGTATCTCAATCCAAACACACATATACTACAAGTATGAATAGAATGGATATGAATATAATAATTTTTATACATGTACAAAATGTGTTGATAACAAACATATAATACATATTTTTCAACTTGAAAATAAGGCACTGCTTAAAACTGTTAAAAGCATACTGAGAAATAGAGCACATAAATAAGATAATGCAGCTCTATATATATATATATATATATATATATATATATATATATATATATATATATCGCGTTTCTTGCTTGGGTCTCACTTCTCCCTGTTTAGCTTCCACTTCTCCCTGTTTAGCTCCCACTTCTCCTTGTTCTGACCAAAAGGAGAAGTCACTTCTCCCTAAAATTTAAGTCTAGCTTGACCCCTGTTTGATATGTAAAAATTGCACAAAAAACGAACAACATCAGATTAGAAAATTAATATCACTTGGGAAAAACTGATAGGAATATGCAGAAATAATGATAGTATTATTTAAATGGAATATGTGGTTACAATACAAGTGCTGGTTCTATAACTTTGCAAAATACATCTCATACAACTATTCTGTTGTTTCTAACAACACTCTGCAATATGGTAATAATTTTTGCACACATGAAGTTGACCCACTTTTTACTTTAGTCACTTGCTAATTAACAGTTTTAGATTTTACAACAAAACTAAGCATATTTTACCTTTTGACAATAATACATGATCACAAATATTTAGATTGTAAGAAAATAGAAGTCAATTTTATTAAAAGCATTGGTACCAGTAAAACTAAAGGAGATGGTAAAAAATAATCAGGATGAAAAGATTAATAGTGTAGTAAAGAATCCATATATCAGAATGACATCAAGTATTTTTTCATCAATTTCATCATTAGTTAATGACACTGCTTCAAAATGTTGTGTACTAGATAATAGTAATCCAATTTGTAATACAAATACCAAATGATGGCTTGGAACTAAGTGCCAAAAGGTCTGCAGAAAATATCAACATCCTCAAAATATACATAGGAATAACCAAACACAAACAGGACAAATTTTATCCATCTTGCTTTGAGTTTCCACATTTCAGTCATTTCCTTATGTTTAATGTCATTCAACTTTTGCACATAGAGAGCAGGTACGTCATTTGGTAATAAATCTACATGATATGAAGTTAGTCTCGTTATTCTTTTGTTGCCATAGTGGTTCTGCCAACTAGAGATCTACACACACTTAATTATGTGTTATGGGGATTCTCTAATGTTCCCCATGAGCATTAATCTGTTGATTGTTTCTGAATTTAATATGATTCTCCTCCTCTGTGTATGAATATTATTCTGTGTTGAAAACTCGCTTTCATTGCCTTCTGTCTGAAATGCATATGCATAACTAGCTTGAACAAGTTACTGTTCTTTATGGTTGTGCAATTTTCAATATCTCACAAGTATGGCCCCATGGGTATTCTCTCTTTAATATCTCTGTTCCAAAAAGAAAAGATTTCACTATCATGAACTCTGCCAAAGATTCACTTTCTTGAATCAGTGCTTTGCTGCCTCTTATGCCAGATTTTTTTCTCCTCCATAATGCTGTATTAGGGTTTTAAGTCCAACATTCCCATAGTCTGCTTGTTCAGACATTGGTATCTTGAATAAATATAACCGGCATCCTGTCCCTCCAACATGTACATCGGACTCACACTCAACATCAAATCTGGGCTCAAAATCACACGCTGGTATTTCCAGTGACATTTTCGCAATGTCCAACAGACTGATATACATGAAATTCATTGTCATCATAGCTGTCACCAGCTAGTATTTGCCGACTGAAAACGTCGTCTGACGACAAACCCTGTTGTGATTCAGCCATTTTGGTTTCCTGTGTGGCCCTTATTTGAAACATGCATTTGTAAAACTTCCATGATGAAAGTAAGGTTAAAACTACCATAACATGCTTGTTCCAGAGCCCAATGAACCAATCAAATTTAGCTTAACAGCCATTCATGTTGAACCGAAGTATCCAGCTATTTTAACGTTTGCCCTCCTGAATCTCGATATCACATCAACCGCTGTGATACTGCTACTAGCAGTACGAATTACGTCGCAAAATGCACTTTTAAAGTTAAAAGTTGAATAAAAATTGCATACTGCGCAAAGCATGTTTTATATCCGCGACGTTGACGTAATTTGCGAAACGTGTATCACTGTTTAAAAAGTATGCGAATCCGTACAAATTAGGTACACTCGCGTGTTTTCTGACCCAATGTTTTATTCATGTTAGACTGCTAGGAGGGCGTTAGATGTGATTTTAAATATATATTCGTTTTTTTTTTTTTTTTCTGACAACCCCACCAGCAATTTTTCATTTTGTTAACACAACCCACAACAGAAGTGATTTTCCTAATCAACCTTCCACTGTCGGAATCAAAATAGTTTGAAACACAACCTCCTACAGAAGTTTTTTTGAAGTACCATCCCGGGGGGTGGGTGGGTGATATATGGTTTACTGGAACAGCCCTAACCCATTTTTTCCAAGCTACAGATGTTTTATGAACAAATGTCCACACGATTTTTGTGATCCTGACCATCCATTTCACCATGCCCCTGTAACTCACATGCATGCACCTGGACCAAAATGAGCAATGGCTTTTACAGGCACAAGTTAAGACCCAAAAGATTAACTTACTAATGAAAAACATGGCAAGATTGCAAACTTGCCAGATTTGGCTTCTAAACACATTACAAACTCGAACATGAGAAAATATATATGTCAGAAACCAATAAAAAACAATGTTCTGGACACACAGGCTATATACATCACTGTCCACAAAAATCCCAACTCTCTCAACAACTACAGAATACTTAGGAACAGCCAGAATGGTGTTATGTGAAACCCGCTTTCTTCTAATTTTGTTACACATCCCCACTGTGCCCCAGTTGAAACAAACATGTACCTGCAATCATTAATAACAAATAATGCAATTACCAATCTGAAGGAATCACTTATCTGTACACATATTATTCCACAAGCAGATTCCCCTGCAGTGAATCCTTCCACTACTAACAGCAACACTTGTCATATTTAAAAGACAGAAAATATAAATTTTCCAAGAAACTGTTAACTTGAAACTTCAACACATGCTTATCCGCTAGGATCTGTATTTGGAGGGTTTTTAATACATGGGTGGTAATCTTACAACCAATATTAATTGCAACACAAGTGTGTCACAAACAGTTTCACCCCAACCAAAGAAATTTAGAGTTATATACGACAGTGACACAGATCTTTAATTACCGATGAATAATCCAAGCACGGTCACTCATGCTACATGTTACTCTTTATTATGGCCTATACAGAGCTGTGTACCTGTATCGTTTCATTATTGGCACTGATGAAAATGAAACATTTTCTTGTAATAAATATTAATTATTTATTGTTAATTTCACATAATATCCATATATTAAATGTGATAATACCTCAATACTATCAAAGTTCTCTGCTGTTATTTTTGTGCTCACACATAAAAATTGTGTACTCCGGATGGAATGGTCAAGCCACACCCTTCAGTAGCATATTGGTATGAATGCACTGCATGTAAACATTTGTGTGCAAACTATATTGCAAAACTGAAGAGTTCTTTTTACTTTAATAAAAAATATTGGGTGAGAAAAATAATATATGCTGGGGTTTGCACCAAGACAAGGAAACCCAGTCACAAAGTCACATTATGCCTCCCCACGAGACATGTAATGTAACCCCATGACTAAGATTTCCTTGTCTCGGTGCAAACTCCAGCACAGATTCTATCAGTAAAAGCCTTAAAACTATATAAAGCAATAACAATGAGAATTTTTGATATAACAGAATCAGTTGTGTGCATAAATGAGAGGAATTATCAAACAAATAAATAAATAGCCATTCCATTAAGAAAAAATATACCTGATGAAACATTGTATGCTGGATCTGACAGTAATGATGATGGTGTCAGTGGTGAAAATGGACAAGTGTCATTGCATATGGACCAAGTACATAATATCCAGGATAATGCACTATGTCCTGACCCAGGTAGTTGGTCATCTTGCTTTTTCTAAGGCCAATCTGAAATAGCAAAACATAATGAACTGGTGACTCCGGAGAATGAGAAGGCATTCAGGATTTTCCCAAGTTTAATTTCAGAAGTGCACTATTTGTGCTAGCTCATGTTAATATACAATAGTCATGGACTTCATCTATCAACATTCAGTCAGTGTAAGCTAACATCATGTACTTAGCTTGCTTTTGATTCTTGGATGGCAACTGCTGGTCGTTTCTAAACTAGTCATTTTTATAATAGAAACCAATTTTAATGCAAGCACATGACCTTCTGAAGGCGATGGATCCCATGAGGCATCTCAGCATACCATATTCCCTCACAATGCATAGGCCATGGATCCCATCAGGCATTTCAGCATACCATATTCCTTAACAATGCTTAGGCCATGGATCCCATCAGGCATTTTAGCATACCATATTCCTTCACAATGCATAGGCCATGGATCCCATCAGGCATTTCAGCATACCATATTCCTTCACAATGCATAGGCCATGGATTCCATGAGGTACCTGAGTAAAACATGTTCCTTCATATAACATAATATACAATAGTCATGGACTTGATCTATCAAAATTCAGTCAGTGTAAGCTAACATCATGTACTTAGCTTGCTTTTGATTCTTGGATGGCAATTGCTGGTCGTTTCTAAACTAGTCATTTTTATAATAGAAACTAATTTTAATGCATGCACATGACCTTCTGAAGGCGATGGATCCCATGAGGCATCTCAGCATACCATATTCCCTCACAATGCATAGGCCATGGATCCCATCAGGCATTTTAGCATACCATATTCCTTCACAATGCATAGGCCATGGATTCCATGAGGTACCTGAGTAAAACATGTTCCTTCATATAACGTAGGCCACAGATCGCATGTGGTATGTCAGCAAAGCATGTTCCACTCATTGCATAGGTCATATATCCCATGAGGCAACTCCACATGGCATGTTGCCTCATATACTGCCAACGCTGAAGGTATATTTTCCCTCATAGAGCAGGTTTGTGGATACCACATGACACCTCAATATTCATATGTGCCATGCCAAGCACTGAATGGAATACCACTTTCTCATTGATCAACTGAGCATATGTTATAAAGAGGAGCAGTATGTCATTTTCCTTTAGCCAATCATTTTGATGTATTCCATCCAGTGAGTTGCACTTCCATATTAAGCGGGTGTGATCATGCTTATGTCCAGCGGTAGTGTCAGAAAATGATCTAGCTTTCCTTAAAGGTATAATAGTAAACCTATTTGGATAGGCATATAAAGTTGAATGGCAGAACTAAACATCGGTACCAAATTTATTTTGTTGCCTAAATGAAGTCTGTAAAATCAGCATTAATTCTTAAATAGGTCGCGCAAGAAAGGAGAGAAATATCATCCCTTGTATAATTACATAATACATGTATGAATGATAGTTAAATTGTAAACAATGATACAATCCCCTGTGGTAACAAACAACTGTCAAAGCAAATGTCCTTCAGATTCAAGGATTGTGAAAGATTAATGAACAGAAGCTCACCTGTATAGACCATTGACACCTAACCTCTGTCAGAGACGGTTTGAGTCTCAGACTCAGGCTACTTGGGTATTAGTATTAATATTAGTACCCCTGCTACCACCTTGAGGCTACGACATTGTAGCTATGTGGGTATGTGAGAAAGTTTGCCAGCAGCTTTCCATGGTTCTTCTCGGGTTTTTCCTCAGATTTTTCTCTACCATAATGCTAAGCATCTAACAAAATATAATATTTATATGTTTGATTATAAATTAGCTTGTACATGTACCTGGTTTTCATTGAATACATAGTCTTGAGATGGTCCCTCGTTGAAAGCATATTGATGCTGTGGATGAGATTGATCAGCATTAATTTCATTGATAGTGCTACTTATTTTAATTCATCGCTATGTTGTTGTGATTAACTATTAGGTAGTTAGTTCTGACTGAATCAAGATATGTTATGCAGCCTTATTTGTTTAATGTGTATTGCCATCTATTACCACCTCCCAGAACATGCTTTGTTATTTAATAACTGCACCATTTTTTCCAGCATTCTAAGACACTGAGTACTAGGTGGTAGCATTCTGGTCTCTAATACCTGAATCACAGAACCTCATTTGTGTAAGCATCCAAGATTCCCAGGGGTACAGAGTGTATAAATAAGACTCAGTCACACCAGATTTCAAATGGACAGCATTTACGTTCTCAGTCATTTGTCTCTAGGTGTAAATTCCCATATAAAAAATAAAATACTCAGTCTACAAAAATAATACAAAATGCTGCAATATGCAGGCGACTGCATCAACTTTATTGATTCTACTCATATCAAGAAAGATAAAATATGAACTATTCATTAACACTTAGGTTCAAACCAGTCATACCAAAATAGGAAACTGGAAAGGAAACCACCCAGGATTAACCCCAGTAAAAAGTACAATTAAAATAAAAACACTAAGACTCTATTTTGTTTAAAAAAAAAACAGCTAACACATGAAAGGGGCCCCAAGTGGCCGAGTGGTCTAAAGTGCTCTTCGTTACGGATCGCTGCCATCTCAAATCTGTCTGCATGGGTTTGAGTCTCGGATTCGGCCAATGTGGGTATGTAAGAAAGCTTGCCAGTAGCTTCTCGTGGGTCGGTGGTTCTTTCCGGGGTTTTCCCGGGTTCGTCCTCCACCATTAACACGGGCCGCCATGTATTGCCTATTGTGTGCTGAAAAATGGCATTAAACCCTACACAATAACAACAACAACGAACATATGAATTACTTAAATATTATAAACAAAAACAAATACATACAAGTATGGGATTACAGACATATCAATGTGCTATACAAAAGACACATTGCAAAATACATACTTATACAGCAGAATATGGTATGAATTTGAAATAACAGACTTTGAAGTATACCAATAAATTTGAAAAGTTAATCATCAATGAAATATATCAATAAATTGAAAAGTTAATAATAAACTTTATATGGACTAATAAAATCCACCAACCAGAAAAAGCAACTATAGAGAAAAAATGAAGGAGGTGTAAATTTACCCAATTTCAAATGCAGACAACAAACTAGACACATAAATAAAATTTAAAATATTCAAAACAATGAAATACTACAAACCCATGTAAATCACTAACATGTAATATTTTTGCCTAATTCTAAATAACCTACCTGAAATTTACAAAATAACCACATAACGAAAATCTCAGCAACACAAAGACATGATAATGGAAAAAAGCAAAAGATAGGTACCAATATACGTTAAAGAAACAACAATATAAACAAAAATGTTATAACATATATAAAAAAAAAACAACAAAGCTCCGGTAAAGAATATGTATGCATTTATGTGTTAATATATATATCTATATATATATATATATATATATATATGTATATATATATATACACACACAGAGTCAAACCCCGTTATCTCAATTACGTCAGGGGTGTAAAAAAATCGTCGACATAACCAGGTCCCGAGATATCCGGGTTCATGAAAACTGGTAACATAATTCTAAAGATGTCCTTGACCATTACTCCCGTCTCTTGCTCTTATATTTACTGGAATCCCCTCCCACTGCATGTTACAATAAAATACCCAAAATGCTTAATTGATAATAAAATGAAAGAAACTAACCTGGAATTATTATCATTTATTCCTTTTTTATCATCATGAGTAATTTATTAAGGAAAAAATATATGAACTCACTATATCACATGTAGCGTATGCATGCATACTGTAGTTTGCATCACATTCGTCAGATAACACACGACACATTTTGTAACTGATGTGAATATTGAAAAACAAATCATGTTTGGCTGTACTCAGAGGTTTGAATATGTTATCATGACTGAAAAATGGATCCAAGAAAATCACAAACAAGAGAGAGTGAGAGAGGATAACATCAACTGAATGCTTTCAGGCACCCGCCATTCACGCATAACACGGTGTTAGGTGCAAAATAACCAAGATTGTATTATATCCAGGTTAATATATGACAGTATCTTACAAATAAAGATCAATACATGTTTTTGAAAATTCACTGTGAGTGCGAATGACAATCCTTTCGCTAGCATGAGTTACAAAGAGTATTATTAAAGCAAGTTAATATTGAGTATACTACTTACCCTGCAGGCATCAATGCGAGTTTGTATTAATTTTATGATTCCAGATGACAAACAAATAGATGCCGGGGTGGTGAATAAACATATCCGGTAGCAAGCAGTAAACTCATTCCTTGAACTTACCAGCAGGATATCAAATACAAAGGTTATTTTATTGCAAAGCAAACCGACCCTGGAAACTGACTTTGGATTCTTTTAAGTATGCTGATTCTTTTTTTCTTTTCTGTTTTTTTTTAGCCAACTTTGGTTCCCTTTTACCAGTATTCACGGGAATTTTGAAAATAAATTAAAACAATGGAAGCCAATTTTTCTGCCAGACCTAAAGAAGAGATATTACAAATAAGAAAACAAAACAAAATTAAGACCTCAAGCCTGAGAACTAAATTATGGGACCTCGACTGCCACTGTATAGAAGCCAAGTGTCTGAGATTATCCATTCCCGTGCATATATACTAGCATATATATAGGGTGATATTCTGCCTAGTAATAAATCTGTTCTGTTCATTTTCTGTTGACAAGTACATGTATTTGCTGTTTCATGAGAGAAAAAAATGTTCCAAAAGAGAAAGCTTTCAAACCAAAACACTGTCATAAAATGCTATCAAATAAATCATGATATTACGTGCATATGGAACAATTTCATGACTTTTGAATATTCAGCCGATCAGCAAGTTTATGTCTGCACACTGCTTATTAATTGTACAGGTACATGTATATAATATTGCATTACTTGTATCTCCTTGATTGTTGTTTCTTGTATACATGTACTTCCCAACATAATTCAGATCTGAAATGTACCTTAAGAAACAAAAGGGAAATGATAAAATACACATGCAGCTGACATCTAAGATTCTGCATTTTCGTAAAATAAAGTTACATTGTAATTTGTGCACACTCTTGTCTCTGTGAATCCTTGAATATTTTATGTAGTGAACATGATATATTCTTAATAAACTAATCGATTAAGCTACTCTTATGAACCAAAATTAGAAAGAATATGAAATAAACATGTGACTACCGCCATAACTGATCAAAATTGTGTATGAAAATCGATCGCTTTTGCTGACCATTTCTTGTATAATTTCTGCGAGATTGACATTAAAAAGTTACATTTCGTCAAAGTAAGCGTGTCCACATGTTACTTCGGACCGAAACTTATGCCCGACATAACTGGGTTATTGACTTAACAGAGGTCGAGATAAGCAGGTAAAATATAGCATAACAAATAAGGATTTTTTCGGGGCCGGACCAAAATGATCGACATATGCGGGTTGTCGAGATAACCAAGGTCGAGATAAGTGGGTTTGTATATATATATATATATATATATATACAACACAAACCATTTGTCATTTTGATAGCTTCCTTCTTTAAAAGTTATGTTTTCTTTTTTTGGTCACTTTATGAACTTCATTCACAAATGAATGATACTGATCTTCCCACAGTCGACAGGATTTGGGTTTACAGCCATCGGCATGCAGCAGCAGAAAAATAAACTCTGTCGAGCCCCCTCTGAATCTGTCTGAAGATGACAGGTTGACAAAATTAAACAAACGGCTCATTTTGAAGAGACACAATGACAAAATCTAATTCATACATGAAGATAGCACATGTATTGTCTAGAAGCCACATAATGAGGAATGCTACTTGGAATTATTTATCCAATGAAGACAAAACTAATACCACTAGACAAAAGCATTTGGCACAAAATAAATATCTGCTCAACAATAGTCTCTGGACAACTCAATCCAATATCATTCTCTCTAGTCTGGTGAAACATTACATCTGGAGTATTAATCCAAACTTGGAATCTCTGGAATAATGACAAATCTTTGCACCAGAAACACCATTAAATTCCAGCAACTAAACTGTGAAGACATATAGAGATGCATAATTCCTTATGTAAATGGAAAAAAATAACCACAAACACAAGAAAACAAGAGATGTTTTCCATCTCATCCACGCCAAAACAAATTTCAATTCCTCACATATGGAAGCAAACTGTGCCATATAATAATAACTTTAAACAACCTGAAACACTGTGGCAGGATGTTTTCCATCAGGTCTATACATAATCTGATTTAAATTGCTTTTACAAATGCAGCAAAACAAATCTGATAAAAATAAACAGCTTCATTCCTGAAAGGAGACAGATTCAATAAAAATGCATGCAATAAACAAAACCACAGCACTCTAAATACCTTATTAATATTTTCTTATAATACCCTTCTCAATTTTTTTTCTCCATATTATATATTGCTTTGTAAGATACAGATAAAGAAAAAAGTATCAAAGAATATGTTCTAGCTCAGCCAGTCCTCAAACAAAAAGCACACAAAATAACAAAGCAAACATATATACACCAAACAAGAGGACCAACAAAAAAGAGAGTTTGGCCAAAGTCACTCAAAAGTCATACAACCAGAACCCAAAGAAATTAACAACCTGGGGGGAGGGCAAGAAAACCAGCTAACCAGGACTAAATCCCAAGTTTTCAAACAAAAACTGGGATTAGGCAACTCAAACATAAAATTAGGAGAACAAATAACAAAGCAACATCGTCAAAATTCTTTCCCAAAATATTACAAAAAATATATATTGTATTATACAACATGAATACAAACATGGGAGGACATGAAAAATAAACAGCAAACCAAAACATTAAAATATATTTTGACAAACACAAGGGGTCATTAACCAGGTAGATACGCTTGGATGGGGCTAAGTGGTGCCTACATAAAAAAGGAAATTTCAAAATTCAGAATTAGATTGGGGTGGGGGAGTTAAACATGAATAATTGTATTCAAGTGAAACCATCTCTGAAAATGAAAATATTACTTTATTAGAAAGCCAAGTTTTGTATTGGCCAAGATTTTGAGCTATCCAAATTTTGGATCTGTCTGGATTTCCGATCCATGGACATACTGATTTATACAAATTTTGGACTTGACCTGATTTTGATATTTTTAAAATAAATTTTGGATCTGCTATTTTCATTTAACCAAATTTCTGACTTAACTAGCTTTTGATTTAACCAAATTTTGGCTTTGCCCAGATTCTTACTTGTCCAAATTTTGGACATTCCCAGATATTTGTTTTAAGACTTTTTTTTTTGAAGTTTTATTTAATTTTTTCTTTATTTTATATATTGTAAGTCTCCACCAAATGTTATAACATGATGTTATACCCCATATTATTTGTTTTACAAAATGTTATTAAGAAAATAATATTTATGACAAAAGTCTTGTTTTTAAAGTACATATGAAATTTTGGTGTATTGTGTGTGAAAGCCTTGTTTTATGAAGCTTGTACAGTACGTGTATGGTCATGAATTAAAATCAGTACTGTTGTATGTAAATGAAATTGTAATAATGTAAACAAGTAAAAACTATGAGAGAACATAACTATGTATATTTTATTTATTTGTTTGTTAGTTTTATATTTTTTTATTCCATTACATGGTATTGTAATGTAACATTGTTTACTGCATTTGATATTGTCCAGAACTGAGTTCAGTTCTGTTTGACCTGATTGACATTTTTTAATTTTTTTTTTTTTCATTTCTTTAATGTAAACAACTAATAATAGAAACAATGTATCTGGCTGCTGACTGCTTGTTCAAAGTCAGTGACGGTTTTTGGTAAACAAGCTTTTTTTTTTTTTTTTTTTTTTTAAATCTTTCTCAGAGTAAGAATCATTAAACTGAGTCAAGGTCATACCTGGACTGTGTGACACGTATCATATGCCAATTGGAAACAAACTTCTATTTTTTCCAGAAGAATGAACTTTTGACCCTCATCCCAGAATCTGTTTTGCATATTAGTTGTATAACTGATGTTTTGATAATGGATTGTCAGTTGTGCTTTAACATCTAGCACTGTAAATTGTGTTGTGTTGTGACCGGTTTCGGATGAATTTTATTTTCTTCAAATTACTGAATTAGAATTATTTTTTTCCTTGGAAATACAAAAGTGCTCTGACAAAATTCTTGGACAAAGACAATCACTGGAATTTATACTGAATTCAAAACTGGAATAATATTTTCTGTGATTCAACAAGAGACTATTGACACATCTGCACTTCGTAGGTTATTACAGATGCCATCGCCTTCCATCCTGAATTTCATTGGGATTTGAACTGAGATTCACTTAGAACTTTTTATTACTAGGACTTGTGTTTTAATAATACTTGGATTATTTTTGGATATAATTCGTAATAAGTTCCTTTTTCTCATTTTTCACTTTGCTTTCTAGGGAAATAACTTATTTGTTACATTTTACAAAGCTTGCTGTCTTCACTCTTTTCTGTTACTTATTTTATGAGCATAGACTTGTAACAATAACAAAAGTAAAACATTGTTATTTATTCATTTAAAACATCATAAATAGCAACGAAAATTCTTTATTTTCTCAATCTTTTCTGTCTTTCTATACTTTATTATACAGAAATATCACCACCAACACCACTTGCATATTTATACTCTCATTACACCTCAAGCCAGTATCAGGTGAACCCAGAATACATTATGACTCAAAACCTGAGAATCAGTCATAACAATATGTAGTGGTTCCCATGTGCAGCAAATCATATGCTGAAAATGGCATTAAACACATACAAACCAACCAACATAGTCACTAAAGTTTGAAAGTAAGTCACAATGACCTACTTTTGGTAAATGTGGCACTCTTCAGTTTTGTACTTTGCTTAAGGTTAGATTTTTACAAAAAATGAATATCCTTGAATTTCCTCACTGCTTAGGCTGGCTATTTTAAAAACACATTGTACATCTTAGATATTGTTAAAAGAACTTTCAATTCCCTTATTTTGATGTATGACTGAAAGGTGTAATTGTAGAGAATACAACTTGACCTTACTTCAGATGTGCACATATCAAAAAGCTACTATCTCTTCTTCCAATTTTCACTTCCTAGACTTCAGAGGTAAATTTAAAAGAAGAGCAGATAACTGTTCTTGCCTGCTATACACAGTGTACTGTGTAATTCATTTCTTGCACTTTTAGAAGTTGCTATTGTATAGCCTAAAAAGATGTTTTCCCTATTTTGACAACTGAGGTATGCCAACATTCTCTGCATTTTGCATGTTGCAAATTCAATTAATTTCACCTTACACTTGTCGTTCTGAAAAGTACATAAAATTTGAGAACGACACAGTAAAATCATTTGGATGTGTACCATGGAGTTATTTCATGTGTTGTATCTATTGATATTTCATCCATATGCACTGCATCTTTTAATTTAAATTTGTCTCTTCATTCCAAAATCCACTTCAACTATTAGGCTGCAAGTAGGCTTGAGAAGAGTTATGTCCCTTGTCACAGTAAACAACAAGGCTCTGTCTAGTGGAAAATGGAAACCTGTGTAATTATAGGTGTTTGTAAAAGTTGTTTACATAAATGCCACCTTTCTCAAGCAATACACTCTCAGTTCTTTGAACTGATAATAATTTGGACATTTTCCCTCTTGTACTGACAAACAAAATATCCATGGGTAAGGAATAATATGATGTAATTGACAGGATGTTTAATATTTTCGCATTTTCATTTCTATATATCAGACTGAATTGTCAAATTATGTCAAAAATATTTAAAACCAGCTCAATAATTATTGACATATAAAATAGCTTTAGCTCGACATACACAAGTTACAAGCGTCACATTTGCCAGGTTCAAGTGATCATATTGGTTATGGAATACTTTATGTAACCTTTCATTATTAAAGATAGTCTATTTTGGCTAACTGACTTATGTTCTGTGTAGAAACTAAGGCATACTCACTACTATCGCAGTGTGAGATATCACATAGCTGCCATACAAAAAGATGGATAAATCCTGATCATTTATCTCTTAATCAAACACATTTTTGATTTTCTAGTAAAACAGATTCATTGGCAGATATTATACTGCTATATTATACTGCAAGAGAGTCCATTAAGTTTCTTACATGAAGAGTTTCAAAGAAGGAGGTTCAAGGCTGAGGCAGGACATACCAATCTCAGGTCAGCTACTCTGACTTTGGTTTTGAAGCAAGAAAGTGCCATCTCACTTAAGTTTCCTGTGATTATATATATATATAAAATCCTATTTCCACTTGTACCTTCTACCCCATGTGACCTGCTTAAAAATTTCATGTTTTCTCTTCTTTTCAGCAATTGACTTGGGACACAGGAAGATAGTGATTCTTCATATATAACAAATCTCGGGTACTTTATTAGTGTAGGGGCAGAATCCGATTCCAAGCTATATCCCAGTGGATACCTCTACAACAGAGTTCCATGGTCTAATGTGATAAATACGCTCTTCATAATAACTACCTCTTTTCTTAGGTCTTCCAGCAGCCATGTTTGTTATGCTTTTTTTTTTTTTTTGTTGGGGTTAGGTTGATGTAGTAGTAATGTCATGGCTATCTATTGTTCCTAGTTGTGATGGATCTTGGGATGTAATATCAGTCAGTCTGCAGCTTGGAATCTGGAACTACCTCATTCTTTAACAAATTGTGAAGGTATTATTTATTTGACCACAGAATGCAGCCTTCTTTAATTTTCTCGTTAATTTTTATTGTAATGATTTATGATGGACGTAATCATCCATCCCCTTCTTTCTCTACTGCATGGTCCCAATAGCAGTTAATTCCCCTTTACCTTTGACTTAAATGCATTGATATAAAGCGTTAGCACAGATTCAGATTAGGCTACCAGTACAAAGGAAAAAAAGTAACTCTTTACAAACATCAAGAAGTTACTTTTTAAAATGCTTTCCTAGAAAATTTTTGCACTATTACTTCAAATGTGTGGAATTATTCCTATTTTTCTCTCTTGATTTAACCGTACAAGACCAAATGATAGACAACTCAGGAAAAGCTCAGAACACATTATTTAATGTATGAATTGAAAAATAAAACAAATGTCTCATAGGCATTTAATCCAGAATGTCTTTCTTTCAAGATAAAATTATAGCATGTCCTAGTGGTGTTACACAAAATTTTTGACATGAACTAACTGTATGATAGTCAAGGATGAGTAAACTATGTGAGAGTCAAGGATGAGTAAACTGACTATTTGACAGTCATGGATGAGTAAATTGACTATGTGATAGCCAAGGATGAGTAAACTGATGTGATAGTCAAAGATAAGCAAACAGATGTGATAGTCAAGGATGAGCAAACTGACTATGTGATAGCCAAGGATGAGTAAACTGATAGATGTGATAGTCACAGATAAGCAAACAGATGTGATAGTCAAGGATGAGTAAACTGACATTATGATAGTCAAGGATGAGTCAAATGACAATGTGATAGCTATTTTAGATGTAAAGATCATGTATAATATACACAATAGATTTAAATTGGCAACATAATATGAAAACTTATTATGTAAGTTGACAAGACAGCTTCATTTACTCTTTAAGACGGTGCTCGACAGTTGTGTCTTTTTCATAGGGTTAGAAAAATAATTTCCCTTAGACCACTCTCTGTCACCAGGTGCCCCGAGAGACATGGTCGTACATACATATGGACAGACAGCAACAAAACAATATGCCTCCTTCTGCTATCACAGTCAGGGTTCTCGATAGATGTAAAAACTGAAGACTCATTTGACCTTTGACAACAAAGTCTTGAGAAAAATTTAATTAAAACATATATCAAGAGGCCCTTAAATATTTATCTTAAAATATCTTAGGACCGCTCCGGTGGCCTAGTGGTTAGAGCATCCGCCTCGGATGCAGGATGTCATGGGTTTGATCCCCGGTCGAGTCATACCAAAGACTTACAAAATGGCACTAACAGCTGCCTCACTTGGCGCTCAGCATTAAGAGGTTAGTGTTAGGACTGGTCGGCCTGGTGTCAGGATAATGTGACTGGGTGGGACGTCATGCTACATGTCTGCAGCATGATGCCCCAGTGCTAGACATCACTATAAACTGCCACACTGCAGACATCGTAGCGATATGACTGAAAAATTGTTAAAGCTACGTTAAAAATCCAACACACACACACACAACACACAAAATATCTTAAGCAATGCAACAAGATTTAAACAATACAAAACATCCAAATACCTTGTTATACTCAGCTTACATCACTCCACTGGTTTATTAAGTCTGGCCTCCAGAAGACTGGTAACCGCTGGTTTCTGCAAGGTGGGAATAGAATATACAAATATACTAATTTTACAATAATATTGATAATAATAATAATAATAATAATAATCTTTTTTTGAAAAGCTGTAGGGTACAGTCCAACTACAAAATAACATGTATGGCAGATGATCTTTAAAAGGGCTTTTTTGTATGTACATGGGCAATCAAACAAACCATCTATATTTGATCAAACAATAATCCAGTCAAAAATGATAACCGATTCCCTTTTCAAAATAAGGCATGGAAAACAAATGACCATGAGAAATTTGTGTTATCTGTCCAGCGGATTAGCATAAGCATACTGATACATTTTTGTTTATACAGTACTTTTCAATAAGATAATTGCCCATCTAAAACCTCCCTTGGATCGGCTGCTTGGTTATCAATTATTTTACCTGTGGAGACTACCTTGATTAGCACTGAATAATTGGTCCAAAAATCTTTGTAACATTCCAAATTGTATAGACAATGTCATTTACAATTATTTAATTTTGATAATGAAAGCAAAGCAACATTTCAAGAATGAAGTGCTTTTTTATGACCATCATGTCTAATGATCAATTTAACAATGTTTCCAAGGAATGTTTACATTGTTGTGTGAGATGTAAAGTGATGCTATCCCTTCCATAAAGTAATATGGAAAACATTGATTATACTGTATGGGTTGGTTTGTCTAAAGTTACTGGAAATAGTGGCTGTTTCATTTTTTTTTAGACTGCTCCAGTGCCATAGTGGTTAGAGTGTCCACCTCGGATGCAGGTGGTCACAGGTTCGAAATCCAGGCTGAGTCATACCAAAACTTATAAAAATGGTACTAACAGCTGCCTCACTAGTGTTAGGACTGGTCGGCCTGGTGTCAGGATAATGTGACTGGGTGGGACATGATGCCACATGTCTGCAGCATGATGCCCCCAGTGCTAGACATCACTATAAACCGTCACAATGCAGACATCACAGAGATTTGCTGAATGATTGTTAAAGCTACATTAAAAATCCAAATCACACATTTCTTTGTACATATATATACATTTAAAAAATACAACAAAAATTTTTAACAGCATGAAATGAACTTGTCTGCACTATAAATGCACTGTAGTTTATTTATAGTACAGGTAATGTTATTTCATGTTTTCACTAACTTTTGTCATATTTCATTTATAAAACGTCACACTCCTGTGAAAGCCATGACTGCTTTAGTCAAACTCTGCCTTCTGTGCATCTAGCAGGAAATATATGCTACGATATTGATTTCCCATCTTCTTATCCTGAAATTGTTACAAAACTTGAACCATGAAGTCACTATTTGCAAAGCAGATATTAATAATGGTGGATAGTGCATGTGTTTGAATGCTTGCTGTGAATTTATTTGAAAAGATATCATAATGATGATTTGATTTTTTAATTCTGCATGTTCATAGTATGCATAAAGCATTCCATTTATATATATATATATATATATATATATATATATATATATATATATTGGGGCCCTGAGTGGCTGAGTGATCTAAAGCACTCACCATTACGGATCACTGCCATCTCACCTGTCTGTGTGGGTTCGAGTCTCGGGCTCGGCCAATGTGGGTATATGAGAAAGCTTGCCGGTAGCTTCTTGTGGGTCGGTGGTTCTTTCCGGGGTTTTCCCGGGTTCTTCCTCCACCATTAATACTGGCCGCCATGTATAGCCTATCTTGTGCTGAAAAATGGCGTTAAACCCTATAACAACAACAACAACATATATATATTATGATTTTGAAGAAAGTCGGCCCTTTTTGGGATAGGAGTAATAAAAAATAGGTTTTTCTTAACTTGTAGATATACATTTGTTCAAAAAGATAATTAAGAATGATGTAAAATTTAACTAAAATAAATCTGAATTGACAGTTGTGTTTCTACTGTCTTTAACATGAAGGAACAAATCTGTATGGGAAAATAAGTATAGTGTACGAACTGAAATAAGAGACATGTCATATTATACGGAAGATATATACAATGTTACATAAAAGCCTCCAATTTATTGAACCCGTCTGCCCTTTTTTTCCTGCTGGTGTTTTCCCAGGCTTTGTTTATAAATGACAATTTTGTTGCATCTCTGTTTGTGTTTGTAGTACTTCTTCCCAACTGCAGGAGGAGGCCCCGAGTGGCCGAGTGGTCTAAAGCGCTCTCCGTTACGGATCACTGCCATCTCACCTGACTGCGTGGGTTCGAGTCTAGGATTTGGCGAATGTGGATATGTGAGAAGGCTTACCAGTAGCTTCTCGTGGGTCGGTGGTTCTTTCCGGGGATTTCCCGGTTTCTTCTTCCACCATTAATACTGGCCGCCATGTATAGCCTATCGTGTGCTGAAAAATGGCGTTATGCCCCACAACAACAACAACTGCAGGCGTGTTCCCTCCTACATCATAGCGTGCAAGAAAACCAGTTTTAAAGGCATTACCCCGCTTACTTGACTGTGCCTAAAAATGCTAAGTACGTTATCGCTGAATTTGCTGTAAAGAATTTATCAAGGAATTTATTTGATAATCTTCAATGCAGTCTTGATGGACAAGGTGAGAAACAAAGTGAATAAACGCCATTTAAAGGTATATACAATCAAAGTCTCCAAAATGACACCTGTAGCTGCAAAAAGTGACTTTAAGCATGTACATGCTATGTGACTGTACTAGAATTTATAAAATCGACGTGTTCTTGTCAAAATTTCTGGCCTATCTGTGATTAAGTCTACCATATGTTTAACCTTCGAGCTGCTGCCTAACATTTTGTGGGGGTCCTTGAACATATAAAAACAGAACAAGAATTCATTCTGCATAGCAGACATAATATATTTTGGCGTGTTATCCCACATTTACGGTTCTATAGCGAGGTTATTACCTAACCATTCACCAAGCCGTGAAACTCACGTTATGTTCGCTCTGTACCACCCTGCGTACTGCAAACTTTCTACTGATGCTATTTATTACTGAATTCAATGTACATTAAATTCAGTATATTATCTGCAGCTGCCGAATTATTTCATTTGTTCTTTCGTTGCACCATGGCTGTTTACATTTGCCTCCGTTTTGGTTTGTAGCGGTTGGGCTCCAACTTGGAATAACGCAACAACTCGGAATCCCGATGTGCTGCGCTCTTTCTCGAGAAATTGCATGACCCTGTCAAGCGATATAAATAACAAGGGAGTCTGGCGTTTTATCACTAAAGTACGATAAAATCTCTGACAACAGGAAATCACCTTATCACTATTATAATAATCTCAGACAACACGAAATCAACGTATCACTATTATAATAATACCGATAAGGTGATTCAGTGTTGTCGGAGATTTAATCGTACTTTTATTGATAAAGCGAGCAGCAGGGAGGGTGAACCCTACAAATTGGGTTTCGAACAAACATATCTAAAAATAAAGATTCACACGAAAAAAATTAAAAAAGAAGGTCAATAACGTCAAACTGAAACCTCTAACTTATCGAGATTCTCTCCACAGTATCATTTCGGCGTTAGTTCGCGCTGTTACTTCGCCGTTGACATCCGTGTTTATAAAATTTTGTGAGTGATCGTTTATGTAATCGTGCGCGTCATTTTTGTTAGCCCACCCTCCCTGCCGCTGTAATTAAACCATTGCGTTATATCAATAATGATCGGTGAAGCTCACTCAGCAAGATTAGCTCGAGAGCGACAAGAAGCAATTAAGAGATATCTACCTGTCCGTGATCACGTCAAACAACAATTACAGCAACGCCAACAGACCCAAGAAGAATTTACAACATCTGCAGAACAATTATTTAAACCCATCACTGAAACCACGAAGGGTATCGTCCCTGTGTTAACTGAGACGGCAAAACAAACTGAAAAAATAGCGTCGCGAACTAAAAAAACGAAAAAAATTCTACGAGAACTTCCCGCAGAGCTTTCAGTGTCCATAGCTGCGGCGAGCGCGACCGCGCCAGAGACAGATCAAACAGAAGATGATGACGATGACGCAGTCGCTGAAGCCCAAGCGCCAGGATTAAATTGTATGATAAATTTAATGAGGTTTTCATTGACAGCATCGCAACGTTTAACATAAATAAATTAGCTGAAACCGCTTTTTTATCTCATGATGAACGAAAAAAATTTCTAAAACCTGAGTACGCCGACGAGAATATAAGTCGCGAGCAATGGTACACATGGATTTTTCGTTTACGTTTTAATGTTGATCAAGCTCGAAGTAACGACAAAAGATATGTTACTTACAATACAGCTATAGCGAATATGGCGTTGACTTTTCAGAAAATGCAACAACGTCAACCAGAACCAGAACGATCAGTATTTAATTATTTTAAACCTAAGAGCGTTAATGCTATTCAAAATCCATCCTACACAGAAGCTATTGCATCAAAATATGAATCTCGACATAAATATTTAAAACCTGAGTACGTAGAAGAATTTAAACCTGATGACTGGATTACTGCTGTGTATCTCGTTTCTAAAAATACTGAAAGAATAGATGACTTTGGCGATTATGATGAGTTTAAAGAAAATGTAATGAAACGAATAAAACCTTCTAAGGAGAAAAAACCTAGCGAACCAACTTCGTCGACGACTCCGTCGGCGGAACCAGCTCAACCCCAAGGTCTCTTTGGTAGTGTTACATCTTATTTTAAAGGCAAAACTGGAATGGTCTCACTCGAGAAAGTAAAACTTTCGGTACTTGTCCCGACAGCGACATCGCTGACGTAGATAGATTAGAAACTCTCGTCGGTGGAAAACGAGCTGGTAATAATTCTTGCGAAATTATTAACGAAATCACATCTATTTGTCAACGATTATTTATCGGTGGCATCATGAACGCTAACGTGTATCGGTCTCTCATCGATGAAATTACTGATGATTATCATAGCGACTGAATGTCACTGATTAAACAGTTAGATATAATTATTATAATAGATGATCATACACGCTAATCAACGCAGACCAATCATGGTCAGGGTAGTTAATGGTCGATTACCCGTCTATGAAGCATTTTACGGAGATGGATTCGGTGATGTTGTTAGGGGTTTATTTTCGAGAATCGCCCCAAAAGCAGCACCGATTGCAAAGCAATTAGGCATGAAAGCCATAGATGTTGTTCGTGATAAAGGTCTTAAAACGGTCGGTGATGTTGCCGGTAAAGTATTGTCTACGATCCAAGATAGACTATCTCGATTAGCGCAACGAGTGAAGGGCGCTCTAACACGAAAGCGAGTGCCACCAGCCCTACCGTCGACGGCAGAGATGCCTGCGCGGTTTAGTAAAATAATAAATGACGCAGCAAACGAAAAACTAGCAGCAATGACGCTGTCATCGGCTTTACCGTCAACGACCGATGAGGAAAATAAAAATATAGCAGCAAGTTTGATAGCGGGGAGTGGTCTTCGTATTAGACGATGATCAATAACATAACATGTTTAAACGCGAATCTGATCCCGCATTTGATATGGAAGCGCCAATTCTCAAAGATGAATCTAAGCGTGATTTTCAATTTATTCTTACTATGCGCGAATGCCAGATCAACGCGGACGAGTTGAATTACAGGTTCAAGATACGAGTAGCTATTTCTACCCCGTGGAGGCATTTACTGAAGCTGAAGGTAAAATCGTAAAAGCGGATAATACCGAATACGACAACGATGTTGGTTTTGGTTTTGTCAACAACGGTATCATGGCGTTGTTCGACAGTGCCACGTACGCCATCGACGGAAGAAACATTGAATCTATTCAGAAAGATGTCGACGTTGCCACGACAATACTTGGCCTTCCACGATACAGCGATGATTATTCGAGGTCGGCTGGTCCATCCATGATGTTTTTCAAGGATACTTCTAATCATCCGAGTCACAAAAATGTAACCATCGGCAACGTAAGAAATTCCGCAGGAACCGCAGAAACTCTTGCAGTAATATCCATGAACGCTAATTTTAACCTCGGATTCGCATCGCGGAAAGCATTGCTCAAGGACAGAATGTCTTCTTGCACGATTCCGTTGTCGCACATCTTTGGATTTTGTAGGGGTGTCAGAAAGGTCATTTTCGGAGCCAAACATACAGTTGTACTTGTACGAAAAGAAACCGATGATGATGCATTATGGCACGTTGAAGGAGCTGACGCAGGTGCAACTGCGGCACTTCATGGTAAAGTAATATTAACAAAACTTTCATTGTGGATGCCAGTAATGACCCCCGCGATGACCGTCGAAGATCGGTTACTCAATTTTATGAGTAGTGGTGGCAAATCAGCGTTGTCATGGTTGACGACGAAAACGGATGCCATCCAAAGTGCCGTCAATGGTTTATTTACGTGGCAAATAGCATCACAACAGGGCGTCTTTGCACCGCGACATATATTCGTTGCTTTCCAAAGTACTGCACGATTAAACTCACAAATACGTTCCGCGATGATATTCGGCAAACTTGGCGTCAGTGAGGTGTCGCTGAGAATAAATGGACATCAAGAACCCTCAGAGGATATTTTGTTGAATTTCGAGTTAAATCATGTAGCACGCGCGTATCATCGATTGATGTCGTTTATGGGGCGTGATCAAAATGTTGATACTGGTTTACAAATATCACAGTTAGATTTTATAACATTATATCCGATTTAATGTTTTTCACTGGAGCATTTGGATTTGTTTAGACAGTCCGTCGTTGACATACATTTTTGAGCTCGCATTAACAGAATGATCGTAGATAAACCCAAGTACAGAGCAATCGCCGTTATATTATCCGATAAAGCAATGCTCCTTGAAGGTGTTGGTGGTCGCATGAGAGTCGTTGATGCTCCCGTAGAGAATATGCAAACGCTGATTTAAATCAGTATTTAGAAATCAAATATATATCATAAATGTCATATCATCATGTTAGTGTCAGTCTGACCCGGTGTCAGATTAAACGATTACAATCACCGTTAGCATCACGATGCGGAACAAAAATATCATTAAAACACGATCAAATGTCCGGTGCAAATAAATTATCGTTGAACGAACGTCAATTTAAAAAATTTAACGAAGCTAAACACGCCAGCAAAGGAATACGATTAAGTCTTTCCGTGGGCGCCATCAAGGATTCTATTAAGACCGGTGGAATATTTCCGTTTCTCGCAGCGTTACCCGCGTTGATAGCTGCGGCGGCCCCCACGGTCACAAAAGCGGCCGCGTTAGGTACTGTTAGAGCTGTCGAGGGGAGGTTATTGAAGAAAGCGACAGGCGGATCCGTATTTAAAAAAAGACGTCGTCGCGTCGGACGCGGATTAAGACTTCCAAGATCTCGACCTCACGTTGGTCGCGGATTAAGAATTCCAGGGACTCACGATAACGTCGTCATCGATAGTTCCACTATCGAATTTTGATTTACTCGATGCTGCTGCGCGGTTGCGTATACAGAATTTTAGAGGTGTTTTTATGCGTGATCAATTACCAAAAAATCCAAATCTGTCAGAAACAGGTATCATTAATCTCGATAAAAGCTCTGGTCATGGCACTCATTGGGATTGATCCACGTGGAATTGTTTATTTCGATTCGTATGTGTTGGCACCACCAAAAGAATTTTTAAAATACGTCGACAGAGTGCAAAGCACTCCGGTGCAAAGTACTACACTTCAAAATATTCCAATCTGGTACTCAATGCTACCAACACAAACATTAACGGATCCACCAATATGTGGCCGTCAAGCACTAGCAGTACTTGATGCTGTATCAAGATCAACGAAATCACCTCATAAAGTTGTACACGAATATACATTAAATAATCGCTAATCATATAATGGTAGATATTTACGGACGATCAGCTAAAACCAAACCTCAACAAGAACCATCCGAAGACTTACTCAAGCGAGTAACTCGGCAGATCAATGATGAATTATCTGACATGCTCAATCTTGCCAGTGTCGACGAAAACGAACTTGCTGTATTTCAAAACCGCGAAGGAAAATTGAAGACGAGTAAAATTTCCATCAGCGATATCATTGTGCGTAATCGCGCGTCTCGAGTAGATCTCATTGCCGTGTACGACAGCGAGGGCAAACTTGTTCCTAGTGTCGTTACTCCATCGTCGATCCTAGATAGCATAAGTGAACGATTGTTAAAAACCGGTGATACAATGAACGGTGTCATTAACATGAGCAGCAACAAAATTATTAGCGTAGGTGAACCGACGGATAATTTCGACGCTGCAACGAAGAAATATGTAGACGATAAGGAAATTCCAGTAACAACTTCGTTGTCGACAATCAATGATGGAATGGCCGCATTTAGAACTGATTTTTCTAATCATGTAAATCTGTTTCTGAGCTTTCGTAGAAACTTGAACAGAATAAATGAAGAATATTTTGGAAAACAAGCAATTGTTGATATTAAACTCGCCGACATAAACACGAAACTCGGCGATATTCTCAGTGGAATTCCTAATATGGTTCAAAAAACTAATCTGATTAAAATTCCTTACGCAGCGACTAATGTCGCCGTCAACAATATCGTGTACACGGTATCATCAGGATCATCAACGTGGACACCGCAAAATAACACTATTAAACATATCGCAGAAGTAACCGGTGCGTACAGGTTGTCCGTGTTCATTTCTGCAAAATTTATAATATTTACTACATTTTCATGGCGCTATTCAACCGATAATTGTTCTGGGACTGTATCTGTAGTGTTAAATAAAGATATCGAAGAAACGTTTATGCTGGTATCAGATGATAAAAAATTAACCACGGCGTCTTACTGGTGGTGCGTAGAATTCGTAGCTGAAACACCTCCGTTGTCATTGTCGCAGACAACGTCTTAGACAACAATTAAGTATAATGATAGACGTTGACGTTGATTGCGCTCACAGATACAGATACGATCAAGTAATAACATGGCAGAATAAATTAAAAACCATCATCAATAATTATGCAGCAAAAATAAAGAAATATCGTAGACGTGCAA
>JAECUM010049687.1:0-13262 GCA_016617855.1 Megalonaias nervosa | reverse complement strand
GAGAGAGAGAGAGAGAGAGAGAGAGAGAGAGAGAGAGAGAGAGAGAGAGAGAGAGAGATACTAACTTTTCTTACAGGTTCCTTTCAAAATTATTTTTTTTCAACAAACCATTTTATAAGTAAGCATTTGATTTAAAAATGGTTTAAATCTCCAACCCATATGATTAGAAGGAGCAGTTTCATGAGAATCACTGTGCCGACTATGTTGAGAAATCATATCCACACCATTATTATTTAGGACTGACTATATATCATAAGCAGTCATTTAGTGACAACCTCATTTAAAGATCAGTATTCATTCAGAAGATAAAGCAAACGTTTAACATCAAATTGGCATCAATTTCATTTCCATGTCAAAAAAAGTCTTTCAGTGAAAATCCCACATCAATCTAACCATCCATTCTGGAGGAATAATGACAACAATATTTTCAAAATGGTCTCCATGTTGGATGTTAAAACTGCACTATTGCCATTTCTGACTATCTTCATGTCATGAGAAGTGTTTTAGTGAAAATTCTATGTCAATCTGGCAATCTTTCCAGGAGGAATAACAATAAGAAGACTTTCAAGATGGCCTCCATGGTGGCAATGTTGGAAGTCAGATTAGCACCATTGACACTTAGGACTATCTTCATGCCACTGACACTTAGGACTATCTACATGCCATAGGAAGTCCCATTTCAATATGACCATCAGGAGTTGTGATAATAAGATGACCACTATGGTAGCCATACTGGATGTTTAATGGGTGCAGTTTTCATTTAGGACCAACTAAACCTCAAGATGAAATTGGAAGTGTGCCAAGTTTCATAACCTTCCTACAAGTAGGAGCTGTGATAACAACCATTCCTATTTGTCAAAGAACACAGGCCCATCACATAAGATCATCTCCTTTTTGACACTTGAGCTAACGAAATAAGCAGATCAATGAAAATTTCTGGGCATTTTAATGGAAGACCAAATTTACATCTGCACAAACCATCCATTAGATTCTAGAGGGAACAAATGGAGATTCTGCCTAATTCAAGCTGACTGTGTTAATGTCACTGGGTTGGCAGTCAATTGCTTACAAAACTATTAGAGAAGGCAGAATATTCCAGTGGTTTGGCATGAAGGTCAATTAGAATTGAGAGATTATGAGTTCAGGCTATCCTAGGAGCCCACTGTTATATTTCTGAGATGGGCACTAGATTTTGTGTGCTGTAATTAACCCTGCAGTGAGTGTGTATTAGCCTCAGTTCTGAAGTGCTAATCTTTTATACAGGGATGCTAAAGACAAACCCCATTCACAGAGGCCCTTAACCCCTGGTTTTAATCTTGATTGTTCAAGCCAAACCATCAGATCTATATAGGTGATAATTCCCAATTTCCAAGGAAATTGCACAGTTTTAATTATGATTCCTGATATGAATCATTTCTTCCACAAATTCCTGGTTTTAACCCTCAACATTTTTTATTGCATCATATAATTATTTATTGTTATGCAATATGTAGCTTTTTGGGTTAGTGTACTAGAGTGCTGGGTATGGTTCCCTGACCTGGATGGGACAGCTGCCATGTTGTGTCTTTCGGTAAGACATATTCCCTCACTTGGATGGGATAGCTGCCATGTTGTGGTTTTAGTAAAACATATTCCCTGACTTGATGGGTCAGCTGCCATGTTGTGTCTTTAGGTAAGACATATTCCCTGACCTGGATGGGACAGCTGCCATGTTGTGTCTTTAGTAAGACACATTAGACATTGCTGAACAGAAACCAATCCAACTCATAAAGGTGAGGCTGTCCAACCAAACTGAAAGAGTGCTTTGTACCTATTTGATAAACACCAATAATCTGCAGTAATATTTCACTTAACATTCACAAAGTTTATATTGTATTAGAAGAGAGCAGCATTTATATGTACAGACAAATTCTGTAACATATCCCTGTCATTCCAACAAACTATTTATATGAATGTCAATCCATTAAAAATGTGAAACATGGGCAATATTTACTAATGAAAACAATGCAATTAAAAAAACAAATGAACATTAAAACAGAAAAAATATGACATTCCTCAGAAACAAATTAGAAAGTTTGTTTTGCCAATAAAATGTCCTGATATTTCATGAAAATTTCAGATCATTTTCACAAATGATTCCAAATTTGTATGTTTAGGGGTTATCCCATATATTCATATGCCTTTGAATTAGGCCAATATGAATGGGTATTAACTTCAGTTCTGACTGATTAGCCTGTATTGGACTGGCATTCCCTACAGGGGGGCAAACCTCAGAATCCCTTCATCTTCCTCTGAGACAGGTCCCAAAATTTGATTGTTTAGTCAGTTGTGAATCCAGGCATTGGTTCTGAATGGGTTGTGTTTGATCTTATTGGATCTTGGACCTAAGGCTGAAAGTATTATTCTCAGATATTCTTATCTGAAATCACACAAGAATTTGCAAAGCAGTTGACTGCAAATTTTTAATGTTTGGTTTGTTCTGCCATCTCTGTTCTCATTTACTTCTGCATCAAAGATATTGTTAAATTACAGCTTGAGAACAGTGTTCACATACAATGCTCTTCTAATTATGACCAAGAAATTGACTGAGAACATTGTTTCCATGTTGTTTCCAATGAGAACATTGTTTCCATGTTGTTTCCCTGTCAGAAATGATCTTGGATTTTTTGGATTTTTTTTAAAACGTAGCTTTAACAATTTTTCAGTCATATCGCTACGATGTCTGCAGTGTGGCAGTTTATAGTGATGTCTAGCACTGGGGCATCATGCTGCAGACATATAGCATGATGTCCCACCCAGTCACATTATCCTGACACCAGGCCAACCAGTCCTAACACTAACCTCTTAATGCTGAGTGCCAAGCAAGACAGCTGTTAGTACCATTTTTGTAAATCTTTGGTATGACTCGGCTGGGGATCGAACCCACGACCTCCTGCATCTGAGGCGGACGCTCTAACCACTAGGCCACTGGAGCGGTTAAATGATCTTGCCAAGAGATACTCTTGCAGTCCAGAATTCCCATCTGCTTCTTGGAAACTGGAGTGTGCCCTGCGTTGTGAACTATTTAATATTTTTAAAGAGATTAGTGCAGCAACAGCCTACCATTTCACACTGGATTGTTTATTAATTACACATCATCACATGCAAGGCTACTTAGTCCACAGGCAAAGGGAGGAAAGTGTCTATCAGAGCGACACATCAGAGCAGCCAACCCAGGCTGGTCTAGGCTGGATTCATACAAGCAATCCACTGATTCTGAGTCTGGCAGGCTAATTAGTGAACTACCGCAACTCCATCATCTTATACTAGCAGTTCAAGAATGTCTGTAAATTCTGGACTTATGGACCATTACTTTCTTTTCACTGAAGGAAAGCCACAAATGTGTAATTATCTTAGATCTAAAATTGTACATTTAAAACACATATGCCCCTACTGTAGATTATTAAGTCCAATTACATAAAGTTCAAAAACCTGGCCTGAATCTCGCCAAAAGAACATAAACGAAGTCTTGAGTCTAGTGATCTGATTGGCTAAAATTTAAGTCTGACTTCAAACTGATTACTAAACTGTCTTCAGTCTAGACTATACAATTTGGACATGATAAAGCTGAAAAAGTCAATTAACACAATTGCAACAAAAATCAAATCTGGTCATTTATAAACATATATACCAATCCTCATTTGCTTTGGTCATGCACACAATACAAATTAAATATATATAACAAGAAGAAAAAAAACCATTAAAATCTAAAACTCATCCACATAGCATGAAAATATAAAGAAACATGCATATGAAATGTCACATGATTTTTGTGTAAGTGTGCTAGCAAGCATACAGGGGCAGATGAACAAATGGACAAATGTATGGCGGGATAGATAGCCAGAAAGAAATCAAGGTGCCACCCCATCTATCCATCAAACATTTATTTTGAAATTCTTAGTCAATACACATACTCTTTCCCTGAGAGAGTAGACTGCCTCAGAGTCTTTCCTGGTGAAGGACTTCTCAAATCTTTGAGTTCTGAAGCTCTTGAACTGAGGGGACTGGGAACCTGTCGATATTGTCCAAATTCTTGGCCCTCTAGTGTTGCAACAAATTCTCCATGAGGCGTCCTGTGTGTAACATCTGGGGTTCTCAGTGCTGGGGAACCGATAACTTTTCTGACATTCTCTGCTGAGTGCACTGATGGGATTTTCACACTAATCGATGTTTTACTGGCTGTACTCTTAGCATCAGCACTCTTTCCACTCTTGTTGTCTGGAGAATCCATTCCTAAAAGATATCATTTACCAAATAAGAAATAAATACAATGCGCATGAATACAGTTAAAGATAAGTAAAGATTCCAGCTAAAACTACATGTATACACTAGAATACAATTAAAGATAAGTAAAGATTCCAGCTAAAACTACATGTATACACTAGGACAAAAGTAGCACCATCATTTCATATTCACAAACAAACAGGTGAAGACTTTTAGTTTTTAGATTGCAACAATTAAACAATGAAGAATTTAAACATATATTTTCAAACAAAATTTGGAAGACAGCTGGAATTGTGTTATTGCCCCCAATAAATATATGTAGATCCAAGGACATCATGCAATCTGCCTTACAAACAGGAAATCATATAGTTGTGGAAAAGTAAGTAAAAAGTACATATTTATAAATATGGCTATAAACAAAATTTTAGAACCTGGAGAAAAAGAGAGAGAGAGAAGTAACATCTTATATTATAAGCATGTTTTCAAATATTATTTTCCCACACAGTCCAATTAATCATTACAAATAATAACAAAATGACAATGGTAGTGTAATCGTCAATGCAAGCTATGACAAATTCAAATAACCAACAGGAATCCAATCTATATTAAATACATGATATTGAAGTTAACACTGAGTCATACAGTATATGTAATTGCTTAACATAAATTAAGTCATATCATATATGTGAATGTATCATATAAATCTCATTGTATTCAAGCACTTTAGTACACATACTAGAGACTTCCAAGCATTTAACACATACATGGTATATGTACTCTATGAAGCCCTTAACACACACCTGGTACACACTCTATGAAGTCCTTATTACTCACCTGATACATGTACTCTGTCAAGAATTTAACACACACCTGGTACATGTACTCCATCAAGCATTTAACACACACCTGGTACATGTACTCTATCAAGCATTTAACACACACCTGTTATATGTACTCTATCAAGCACTTAACACATACCTGGTACACATATTCTATCATGCACTTATCCAGCCAAGATGAAATACAACTGAATAAGGGCAATAATTTCTTGGGACTTTTCAGCTATTAAAGCATTTGAGTCAAGAAAGGTCAATAATATCATGGGACTTTACTTTTAGGTCATAAAAGCATTGGTGTATTTGGATGGTGACTGCCTCAAGTATTACAGTATTGGAGTATCTGGCTGGGGACTACCTCAAGTATTACAGTATTGGAGTATCTGGATGGGACCTGCCTCAAGTATTTACAGTATGATTATTTGGAAGTGGACTGCTTCAAGTATTTAAAGAAAGAGTATTTGGATGAGGACATCTTCAAGTATTATAGTACAAGTATTTGGAAGGGGACTGCTTCAAGTATTTAAAGAAAGAGTATTTGGATGGGGACATCTTCAAGTAGTATTGTACGAGTATTTGGATGTGGACTGCTTCAGGTATTTACAACATGAATATTTGGATGAGAACTGCTTCAAGTATTTACAGTACAAATGTTTGGATGGGGATTGCCTCAAGTATTTAAAGTAAGAATATTTGGATGGGGACTGCTTCAAGTATTTATAGTATGAGTATTTGGATGGGGACTGCTTCAAGTATTTACAGCATGAATATTTGGATGGGGACTGATTCAAGTATTTACAGTATGAATATTTGGATGGGGACCGCCTCAAGTATTTACTTTAATGGAGTATCTGGATTATTACTCTCTGAGATATTTATTCAGTGTTCATCCTTTATTTTATCTACATTTTGCAGAATTGTGACACATTTACCTTTCATCTTGTAGTACTTCATGTTTACCTTGTTTTGGAATGGTTTATCTTCCTAAAGGTTTCTACATTTCTTGGTATTTACATTTTACCCTGTATATTTTATCTTGTAGTACTTCTTACATATGTTCATTTGGAATATATTCTTACATACATACATGCTTGCATGCACATGTTGTAATACATACATACGTACGTATTTACGTACATATGTACATACATACATACATGCAGTCTGACCACATACAGAGTTTTACAAAGATATCTGGTAAGCATGATGGATGAAGGACCAACTCATGTGGAAGCTACACTGTTGTTCATAAGTCACCCTGGAAACAAATGTGGTAGGTCATTTCATACAAATTATTCCTACAATGTTTAATCAAAACCAGCTCAGCCATTCTAAAGAAGCTAAAACAATTGGTTTTTGACATGCTTGTTTTGGAAGCCACATTGTTTCCAAGGCTGAAACCTCAAAAAATGAATCTATCTGAGCTTAATGTAATAAACAGTTCTACCCAGTTTAATCAAATTTGGATCAGTCATTCTGGAGTTGAATTTAGAAACAAAATTTCTATACGAATGTTACCGAAAACATGCCACTGGCAGTGGAGTCATCCCAACACTAATTCTAACACAGCATGCCCATTGAAATAGTTCTAATAAGTTTATTAAAAAGTGACCAAACTGTTACAGAAAAAAAGCTGAAAATAGGTTTTCTTATTGGTTCTAAAAAAAAGACACACCACTGCTAGGGAAGCCAACCTGGATAAAATAATTTTGTAGAAGATATCCCAAAAGACTTTTCTATTAAGTTTTTAAAAGATGAAGCTGAAAATAGATTTTCCTTATGGTTCCCATGGAAGTTCTTATAGTGGAATCTTCTGAACAAAATATTGATAAAACATGTTCTAGAGACATTTACCAAGTCTAATCAGAACTAACTCAATAATTCTATAGAAAGAAGCCAAAAATAGCAAATCTGGACAGATGGGTGCATGATGGACTTGGGCCAAGCCGCATACTTCTGCAAGGGTTGTTAACATTGACCTAAGTAACAAAGATCCATCAATGAACATCAGTGATAACAACACTAGGTAAAACTTTATAATGCAGTAGATAATCCTACACAGTGTTGCTGACTGAATTGTCCACCGTCAGTCATGTTGCCATTATATGCCCTGTTCAAAAAGAAAGCTTTCAATGGGCAAAAGTAAACTCAAGGGATCTGTGTAAAAAAAAACAGGCTGTAATACATAAACTTTCTAACATTTGGTCACCTGTTTATAAATATGCATGGAAGAGTATGGAAAAATACATCAGAGACATTTAACTTGCATGTGTTGGTACAAGAACTTATGTTTGAAATAAAATCAAGGTTATTAATCTAAATTAAGTAGGTCTTCATTTCTGAAAAGTTGAAAGTAAGAGGTTAAGTGCATAAGAGGTTAAGTGCATCAAAACCAGTGACTATTTTACTTTAATGGCTAACATATACTGACAGTGGCTACTTTGCTAATATTGGCCCAATGCAAGAATTCCTTGCCAATCATAAAGCAATGTAAATAACCAATATCCAACATTGGCCCAACATAAGCTTGCCATCTGGGTGGGGTATAGTCATACAGTGTAAGATGTTGCCCCTGATAATTATAATGGGAAGTAGCAACAAGGCAAATACTTGGCAGCCAGTATTGACAAGGATGTACAGCTTAGAGTGTAATTGCTTTAGTTGGACTATACTTACTGTCATGTCTTTTTCCTAATAGAATCCAAAACTGGCACAATCAATGGATACAATTTCAAGATCTGCTGACATACATTTCAGTTGGTTTAAATGTGATGGTACCAGAGAAATGCCAAAATCAGTTGAAGTAGTTTTAAGTTTCTTTAAGGATTGTTTCATTAAAGGAACTTACCACTATTTCAACTGACTTCTACCATAACATTTCAACCAACTGAAATATATGTCACACACTGAGGCAGAGATAATGATTCCTTTCCTGGGTGAAGATTCTATTTATGCATGCGTTGTAATTGTCCCCACTACTGATTTCGATATCCAAGCCCCTCTTATCATCAATTGGACATTAATCACCATTGTAAATGACAAAAGGATAGATTACTGAATGGCTGCATGAATTTACCAAATGAATGAATGCTGCAGTCCTGAGCAATACCAAATGACCAGTTGGACAAATAATATCCACTATTAAATGTCTTGTTCAATTTGACCTATAGAGACAGTGATTTTATCCAGCATTATCAGAAAGGCAATCAGGATAGAGTCTGCAGTCACTGAGCAAAATGCATTTTGAATCTCTGGAAGTCTAGCTGTCTGTCCCAGAGTAGTCTCACTTATATCATATGGAAAATCTGCATGAGCTCCCATCTGAAAATGCTCTGGTGCATTTAGCAATTAATTGTGCCTCCCTCAATATTTTCAAATCGCAGGTGAAGGCCATTGAAGTGTTAAGCATTGAAGTGCTATTTTAACTTCACTATACATAGATTGTTTTAACTGGTATATGACATTCTTGTTATACCCACGCAGTTTTACACAGTACGGAAATATACCAGATTGTGTTATTGTACCTTATTGGAAGAAAAAAAATTTGCAGATTAACAACCAGAGTGACAAGAATTCCTCTAAGTTTGCAATACATTAAGTTAAAGTTTGTAATTGGTCACTCGATTCCCTTATGGTGAAAAGTAAATCTGCCAATAAGCGAAGGGCATTTAAAGAAATAAAAGATAATGCTGGAGAGCTACATGAAAAATGACCAGTTTTATATTTAAAAGGTCATTAATGTCATATATTACACAATTGTTTTCCATCTCCTTTAATTCTCTTTATATAAGTATTGAATGATTAAAACAATTACACACTCAAAGCTGTACAGCAACGTCAATTGTAGGACTGGACCCTACAACGCCACCCACAAAAAAGATGGTCGATTAAGCCTAAAACGTCTCTAGTAACATCACATTCTTGTAAGTATGATGTTAATTACTTGCCCAGCTTGTTTCACTGTCTGGTTCGCGAACAAGTTTTAAAACGTGCATTACTTTAATTTTGTATTTTTGCAAGTTATCAAAGATGGCTTCATTAGCGATATACAGTGCCAAGCCAAATACATTTCTAACCCCAATATATCAAATCTTTGACTTTAAATAAACTGGTATTTACATGGTATACACTGCTCGTTACCAAATGGATTTAAGATGACTCTCCAACATTAAATGACGACTTTCCCGCGAACATATCCATTTTCGTTTCCAGTGAAAACAATGATGGCGACTTCCGTAGAGATATATCCCACAATGCATCAAAATACCATTTCCGTTCTTGCGCACAGTAAGAATTCTTGTTGCGGAATCTTTGAAGTTAGTAGGTATCTGGTGATGCGGCGGCCCGATTTTTGGGTTTACAATACACTTCTATACTAGACCTTTCGCTATCTCTGAAACTATCTACGATGAGGCTGAAGACCAACCTTCAGAAAGAACCAAAACATATCCTTTTTCGGGTGTTTAATGTAACATGCTTTCCCCTAACGAGAATGTCGCCTATCATTTGTTTTGCAAGCTTCTAAAATGCTTTATAATGTACAACAGGTTTATGTTTTGTCCATAAAATTTGAGAAGACGATAGCTGTAAACCCTTTCTAGTTAGTAGTTTTAACTATTTGCCTAAATTATAGGGAAGTAAAATTAAACTCTGTTGCATTAGGACAGTGGTTCCCAACCATATTTTTGTTGCTACTGAAAGGACCTCCCGAACCACGGCTTATGAGACAGTTTTAAAATTTTCTTTTGATGACCCTTCGCGACCTTACCGAGAACAAATAGATTGATACATTTTTTGGCTGATACTAAACTGACTCATGCCTGTCAACTTTTCCTCTGACTCTCTCCTTCAGGATATTAATTTCTTGCACCAAACAACTTTGCTGCTTTTTCCAAAGAAATTTTCTTTTCATTTACCATATTAAAGGCATTTGTTAGATCCAGAGAGTGTTGTTCCATATTTACCACTAACAACAGGATTGGACTTCAAAAGAAACTAAAATGTTTAAAAGAACCAGTGCTGATAATGCATTTACCATTGTTATAAAATAAACTAGTAGCATTTTATCCTGTGCCATCTGCCATACAGGCAAATGAGAGATTGTAGAGACAGGACTTATGTTAAATAACAACAAGATCATCTGCAGGACTGAAAATGTATAATTATATAATACAGCATGATTCGAAAATAATGGTAGCCCCAGGGTTAGTAGAGTTCATGTTGGACTCGAAGTTTTCATAATCCTAATAGTCTCATGGCTAGTAAAGTTTCATTTGTCACCAGTCACACTGTCATACATGTTACCAGTCACACTGTCATACATGTCACCAGTCGCACTGTCATACATGTTACCAGTCACAGTCATACATGTCACCAGTCATGCTGCCATACATGTCACCAGTCACTCTGTCATAAGTCACTCTGTCATACATGTCACCAGTCACTCTCCCATACATGATTTTCAAAAATATGAATATCAAAGTTCATGTTCTCTCAGTAAATTGCATAAATCCCCAAGATTCGTTGCTTGTATTTCCAAACAATAATGTATAAATCTCTACATTTATAAGATACTGTTGTATGTCCAAGACTGTTAAATTGAGCTTCCTCTGATTTTTCCAACCCCATACTATATCCATATTATATATTCTGACATTTTTATTGAGGTGTTAAGTCAGAGCTCATTGCCTCTTAAAAAGTTGGAATTTGCCAAAATAACACTGTATTGCCATAAGACAGCCACATACTACCAGGGTTAGTAAAGGTCAACAACCTTGTAATGAGCCCTGATAAGAAAGCAGTAGATGGTTTGTATTCTTAGAAATTGTGATTATATTTCTTACATTATTAATTCATTGACAGATGAACAATTGTGTTGACGAAATCTGATCAGGTTCTCTCCATTTGCATTGCTAGTCACATGACTACCCAAATCTTGTAGCCTACATATCTGAGACATGAGAGGTCCAATAGTCATATGATACCAACAGAACACTCATAATATTGTAGTAAAAACAAATATTAGATGAAAGTCATGTAATTTTTCTTTAATAAATGGAAATACATAATTTTCAATATATTTATTATGAAAACTACCAGAAATCAGTTGCTGTTGCAACAAAATGGATTATGGCAGATTTGTCATCTAGAGAGAACATTGTCAAAGCAGTAGCTATAAGATACTAACAAAAACTGCCTTGACATGTGCTGTTTGCCTGATGAATCTGTTAATGAATTAAAGACGGTGAAAGTTAGTAAATCTTGTTTGCCAGAACTTTTGTCTCATTCTGGTCATAATTTATAAGATGTATTACTAGGTTGGAACTACAGTTTTACATTTTTGTGTACCATTTATTTGTACAGAAGTGCTTTTAGATGCATTTAATCTTAGTAAGTCAGGGTCCAAGCTGGATGCTACTACTTGCACTTAATTACCTCTCCAGCCAGTTGGTTTTACAATTTATGTTCTGTGTTTTAAAGGGTATGAATCTGCACAATATATTTACCAGCCAGACACAAGTCAATAACCTAGAATAACATAAAACTATTTAAAACTATATTCCATTTTCAATAAAGAAGGCACGAAATATAGAATCTAATAAGAAAATAATAATAAATAAATTCATAAATTCTGTACATATGGTAGCTTGTCCAGGACTGCGCTGAGAATGGTATTTTCAGCTTAAATCTAATGGAGAACATATTAATTAGGGCAACCAATTCCAAACTCCATTTAATCAATCACAGGCAACATAGCTTCCTGTTATGCTTTGTCAGCATCATCATAGACCTTTACAAAACTCCATGCCCTTTTCTTTTCTTTGCCTTAACTGTTCCCACATTCAGAACTAGTCAGTCAGCTGTGTAGGATGGACCACACCTGAAGAGCTTTATTCTGGGGCAGATGATCATCTCATACTCAAGTGGAACCTTGTTAGCAATGAGACCACCACCTTGGTCAAACTTCCAGATGACGTCTTCCCCACTGACATGCATTGGTTTCCCAAGGCAACTTCTGGTGGTGGCAGGAAGGCTGGATCAGATCTCTTTGTTCTCACTTCAACAGATGGTATGAATTGTTGATAAGCTACTGTGAACTTACTGTTTTCTTCTTTAGATACTTGATCGTAATACATGAGGACAATGGCCACTACCTCACAAATCCAGTCATCCCAAGGTAAGAAAGACATTATAATATTATTTTGGTTTGTTTTAGCAGTAAAAGTTCTCTAATGCTATCTGCTTATCGATATAGAACTCAGATGAGAGTTGTCTCCTTTTATAAGAGGGATTGGGTCCAAATCCCATCAGTCATCATTTACTACTTTCACTCTCAAATACCATCCACTTTACATCAGTTCGAGTAGTCCATAAGTTTTCTCACCTTAATGAAGTATAACCATTTGTTTCATTATCCATTTTCACCCATGCGTCATTTTGCATTCCAGTGCCCAACTTTTGTTGCACAGTTGTGAGTATTTTGCATTTCATTTGTCCAACATTTTTTGTATAATAAGCTGACAAGTGCCTAATCACCTGCCATGTGGTATATAGTACATATAATGAAGATCTGTACATTGAAACCTGTATATAAAGTACAATCAAGGATGGAACATTATTTATTCCAACACTTGGTAGTGATATCAGAAGTGGTTTCAGGTGAAAAAAATTACAAAATTCATCTTCTCTTATTTGTATCCATCAGCCTTCCTTACAAAGTAAAGATTGTACTGTCATGAACAACAGTAGGCCTTGTATTGCTTGACTTCATAGATTAGACACCTGACACAGGAGTTGACACTGCAGATGTTGGAGACCTTTTTTGTCAACTCTTTCTTTTGCTTTTCTATGCCAGACTTTGATTCAACAAGAGAGTTTGCTTCCATGTTTTGGCAGTCCAGTGGACACAGGTCCCTATCCATGCCTGTTCAGGCTGGAGTGGAGTGTCCATAAGTCGTAGCACATGGGATTTTTTCATTGCTTGTTCAAACCATGCCAGTTGCCTATGTACCTGTTCATTTGATGGGTCCAGCATTCATGGCTTACCATTTGGGCAGGTAATAGAATATGTCCATAGAGTATACCACATAATCCCGTCCACTTGGTAAATTCTATACTGACATCAAAATTTCACAGAAGTGGACAGCCTTCAGATTAGTGCAA
>JAECUM010049686.1:0-40547 GCA_016617855.1 Megalonaias nervosa | reverse complement strand
TCTGTAACATCACCGCCAAGTAAAGCGCCTCTGCTATATGTGATCATGTACAGTTTTGTATATTAGTCCTGCACCGACCAGCTTGGCGGACACATACATAAGCTAAAAGTCCAACAAATTATTTTTTTCACGCTTGACCCTTTATTTTGTTTGCTATGATCACATACGAAAGTCACTCAGATAAATGTCAAGACTGATTTGAATCATGTTAAATTCGTCATAATATCATTATATATTCGTTGGAGCACATCAGTTTTCAGGTAAGTAGTTCTTGCAATTGTCAAACACTTATGATTAGGAGGTAAGTAGTGTTTGTCAGTCGGAACATTCTATCTTGTCAAGTCCAGAAATAAAAAGACCAAGCTATGTTCCAATTGCTCGTAGTCCGCAAAATTGTTGACCCACAGTGGACAGCTACACTTGGTTCAATCTGGTGAATAAGACGGACGAGCAGATATTCTCATACATACCCCCACCACACACACCTCCACCCGGCTGTTAAGACAGATGGCAAGAGCTGTGTAGACAGAGCAGGGGAAAAGATCAGGTGCAGTGGGACCTGTTGGCCATCCACTGCATTCAACACAGTTATGGCGATAGCCGAGCGGTTAAGCAGTAAGTGTTAATACGCTGGGAGCTGTAGCGGCAGACCTGCAAAAAGCGTCTCAGTGTTGAGGCTCACTTTTCACTAGACCGACGGAAGGACAGCTAACTGAAGTAGAAACCAGTTGCGTCTTCTTCTGGAGCGGCTAAAATACAGAAGAGCGACGTGAAGCTGGTGTGGGGTTGCCGTCCAATCACAAGTCGTCAGCAAGTTCACAAAAACTTTTCTGTATGGCGTGAATAACAGACTCATGCAAATGAGAGCCCCTCACTACCTGATGCAAAAAATCATGCCACCGTTATCTGCGCCTCTATACCCACCATGTCCAACCCAGATGAGATTTATAACACATTTTATGAAGACCTGGAGTCTCTTACAGCAGACCTGCCGAAGGCAGAGAAGCTCATCATCCTTGGTGATTTAAATGCTAGTGACACGTCACCAAACACGTCCAGATGTCATTGGCAAAATTGGCTTTGACACATGTAACGACAAAGGACTTCTCCTACATAGGCAATGTACTGAACACGACCTCCAAATCACTAACACAGTACTCCGCTGCCAAACCACAAGCAATGTCATGTCAATGACTACGTCATCGCTACGAGAAGAGACGCGCAGAATGTCCAAGTGACGAAAGCCATGAGAAGTGCAAAATGTTGCAATGACCATAAGCCCATAGTAGTGAACCCAACATCTGGTGTTACGAGTCTATGCTCTTAAAATAAGTAACAGAAAAGAGTGAAGACAACAAGCTTTGTAAAATTTAACAAATAATTTATTTCCCTAGAATACAAAGTGAAAAATGAAAAAAAAAAATGAACTTACTGTATTGCGAATTAAATCCAAAAATAATCCAAGAATTAAAGACACAAGTCCTAATAATAAAACTTCCTGAATAAAACTCAGTTCAAGTCCCGAAGAGAGTCAAAATTGAAGGCGATGACGTATCTGTTATAGTCTACGAAGTACTGATGTGTCAACATTCTCTTGTTGAATCACAGAAATATTATTCCAGGTTTGAATTCAGTATAAATTCCAATGAATGTCTGTATCCAAGATTTTTATCAGAGCACTTTTGTATTTTCAGAGAAAAACACGTGAATTCAATAATTTGAAGAAAATAAAATTCAGCCCAAACTGGTCACAACATAATATAAGTTAAAGTGCTAGATGTTAAAGTACAACTTGTAGAATCATCATAGTCACAAAATAATATAGTTCTCTACTTGACCTCAGGTCATAATTAGCATTTTCTAAAAACAACCATTACCTAATGGAAAATAACCTCTAGAATGTTCTAATTGAGCCTTGTTTATTTACAACACAATAGCCTATACAATTCACTGACCCTAATCAACAGATTTACTCCTTCTTTGTTTATCTGAATAATAATTCTGTTAATAAGCTTATACAAATAGAGAATAATGAAGCTATTATTAGTTGTTTTCGTAAATGAAATAAAAAAAATTTAAAAATCTAAATTTTGGACAAGGTTAAGTCCAGCAAACAATGTTACATTACAATAACACGTAATGAAATTTAAAAAAAATTAAAACTAACAGACAAATAATTAAATTAAATATGCATAACACTGGATTCAACCTAGTGTACGACCACAAGACAACCCCCATGAAAGAAAGATCAGTATCTCCAAACAGGAGAATGTGAACCAGGCTTTTGTTGAAGAATTGAGCAGCAAACTAATCCAAATCATACGAACTCTGAGAACGTCGAGGAAAACTAAACATCCATCGAAGACTCCGTGTACTCGGCTGCATGCATAAATCTTCGTCCAGCAATACGTAAACATCAAGACTGGTTTGATGAGAACAATGCTGACATAGGGAGACACTGAAACATCGGATCAAAATGGCTTGTTTGGAAGACAGCACTTCATCATCTATGAAGGCAGCCTTCACCAAGATCAAGAAGACTGTCTAATGCAAACTGAGAGAGTTGCAAGACTCATTGCTGAGCAACAAGGCTGATGATATAAGTCCTACGCAGACAGGTATAACACGAATAATTTATCCTTTGAAAACAAACTAAGATAACTGAACCGCTCTCAAACGGCAAAGCATCTGGAGCAGATGTTATACTCAAAGAAATCTACAAAGTCGGAGGCTCGCGCTGAATTGCCTTGTCACAATGATCAAGGACTCATGCCTGAGAGTCGGGATGTCTTTAGAAAGAGACGAATGGCCATAAATATAGTGTTTGCAGATCGTCAGCTCCACGGGAAAAGGCAGGAAGAGAGCTCCAATCAGTATATGACTTTCACAGACCTGAAAAATCACCGTTTCACGGTCTGTCATCAGGACCATGATGGCATGCACGCTCACGTTGTGGACGACAGTGAGTTCTCTGTACTATTCCGAATCACCAATGGTGTCAACCAAAGCTTCGTGTTGGTCCCAACCCTTTTTAGTATAATGTTTTCTACCATGCGTACATATGCCTTTCGCTCCACCCGTCAGTGTGAAACTGCGATCGACATCAGATACAACACTGATTGCAAGTTCTTCTACTTGAGGAGACGACGGGAAAGGGGGAATGGTCTGTTCATGATCTCCTATTTGCTGATGAATGTTCCCCGAATGCCAAATTCTAGTCTGACATGCAAGGAAGTTTTGAACTTTTCTTTTCAGCTTGCAACAGATTTGGTCTACGATCAATATAAAGAACACGAATGTGATTTCTGACCTGCACCAGAAATGCTTTATGTTTTTCTGACATTGGCTGGGTTTTAAGAATATTAGTTATTGATCAAATTTTCCTTTAAATATACAAATTGGGATGTTCTGTCCTTTTGTTTATTTTCAAACAGGCAAGTGTCATCATGGTCATATTGCTTTATATATGTGTATACAACAAATGCCCACTTCAATCAGCCAACGGTTTTCATAGTCCGAATTTCGTTCGACCTTTATATTTAGAGAGAGAAAGAGTCAGATAGCATTCCTTTCTGAAAAGATGTAATTAAACGATATAACGCGCGAGAAATATATTGTGGCCCCGTGCTACAAAGCAGCAAGGTTAACCGACAGTAGTTTAGATGTGAGATAACCATTTTTGGGGGGTGGAGTTGGCGGTTAAAATCTCGTACAAGGGATACAAAGAACATTAATGATGAAATTAAAATCACAAGACCAGTATTACATGGGATAGTCTAAAATCATTACATTTCTAGACCACTCAGATAATGCAGACAACTAATGACAACTAAGAAACGGAACAGCCTGTGAAAAGAACAACACCAATATGATAATTAGCTACGCAGTATAACTAATGGCACAAAACTGCATGGTATAGAATTCAACAGTTGTGAAAAAGGAGATGTTTGGATGGAATACTAGAGTGATCAACGCATCTTGTTTTACAAAATAATATAAAATGGAAAAAGACCTCCAAAAATTTAATGTCAAAAAGATATGTTTTAATACCTGCTGATTTTATATTACATTTGACTATAACAACATCGAAATAAACATCTTCAACATTTATGGCAATTCAGTACTGTGTTGAGGAAGGAATAAATTCTTTATTTTATGCAAATATATGCACCCATTTTGTATTCGACTAAATTCACAAATCAACGTGAAATTTTTAAAGATCAATCTACAATACAAGTAGATATAAAATTATAGAGAACAAAGTTTGAGTAAAACCAACACAAGGTGTCTCAGTATATAAAGTAGCCATTTTATAACAATCATAGGAACGTAAAATTTGACATAATTTTGAAATCATTAGTAACTTAGAAATGATTGGAATGTAAAGTACTTTTTATAGATGGATGTCATGTTAACTTGTTGACAACACCTCAATGCAGTTAGTCAGATTGTAAAATGCATGTTATAGATAGATGTCATGTCAACCTGTCGATAACACCTAAATGCAATTAGTCAGAATGAAAAGTGCCTGTTATCAATGGATGTCATGTTAACCTGTCGATAACACCTAAATACAATTAGTCAGAATGAAAAGTGCCTGTTATCAATGGATGTCATGTTAACCTGTCGATAACACCTCAATGCAATTAGTCAGAATGTAAAGTGAATGTTATAGATGGAGGTCATTTTAACCTTTTGACAACACCTAAAGGCAAATTGTCAGAATGAAAAGTTCCCGTTATAGATGAATGTCATGTTAACTAGTTGATAACACCTAGATGCAATTTGTCAGAATGAAAAGTGCCTGTTATAGATGGATGTCATGTTAACCTGTTGTTAACACCTAAAGGCAATTTGTCAGATATAAAGTATTCTTCAGAATGTTTTATACTATCTTAAATGATCTACCAAAGCACACATCTCTTTCACAGATGATAAATATGGAATAATATTTAATAATCTTTATTTTCATCATGAAAGTCATATTTCTTACAAAATTTTCAATCACTTGCTCGAAGAAACTAACAAGGCAAAAGATTTCATTAAAGATTTACTAGAAGGAATGGTCAACTAAACGATTTAATTGTACATTATACAAGAGAAACAAATACTTTCATGCAAATGACTATTTAAATAACGCAGATGACCAATGGCTGGCAGATATTGTTGTCATGCAAGCACAGCAAAAACCAATTACAATAACAACAATGGATACAAGTACATTTTAGCAGTTTCGTCAAAAGGCGGAAACTAAAGTGGAAGATGACCTATTCGGTGCATTTAAAAAAAAAAAACAAACTTCAAATTGATAAAGACCGGAAAGAAACAGTTTGAAGAGGAAAACCTCGAATACTTTACAACATAGACAAAAGGCATGGAAGGGTTTCACGTGTCCATAAATACTGTAATGTGGAATTATTTCAATCAAAATTAAACCAGAGAATCGAAGGACGTATTACCAAAGCTAATCGAGGGAAGCAGTACGACTCATAGCAGATCAATACACACGACTCTGATTGAAGCAAGCATAAAAGAAAACAGATCAAAAGGCTACCTTTCTAACTTTAATGAGATAACAATAATCAAGCAAGTGATTTTAGGCAATCCAGTCGTTTACAAACTGGAACACTTGAAGATGCATAATGTGCTGGGCATGTTTCACACATTCTCTATACAGCATAGATGGCATATACAAAATTGCAAAGACCTCGAAAACCAATAAAACAAACGGTAAAAAGTATGTGCATGTCAAATGAAAAGATATGATTAATCTAGTAAAGCTAAGAACCAGCCCAAAATATTACGACATTAAAATAAATGAAGAAATCACTATATATATATATATATATATATATATATATATATATATATATATATATATATATATATATATATGATAAGTACAACTTTCTATGCATATGGAGACTGTGTTTTGAAAAAAGTGAGTGTAACAGGATTGAAGCTAGTGGGACTGGATCAAACGAAAATATGAAGCACAATTAAGTGAACGAGATGATTATTATAAGTTAAATCAATTATAAATGAATCTGACACCGTATTCATACGCATAAAATAGAACTGTGGATATTAATAAATGTTTGACAATTGATACAAGTATATCATGTTATTATGTGTGCACGATTAAATTTCACTCATATAACATATATGACATGTGATGAAATTTTCTCTTATAGTGATATTGAATTGATTCAAGAATGGATCGTATCATGGTTTGTTGTTTTGTTTGTTTGTTTGTTTTTTTGTCCCGTGGGATCCAGTCGACGATTACGAGATTTCCGATTCCACAGCTCCAGTCTAATAGTGAAGAAAGAACTTCCCTTCTTGCCAAAGGAATGCTCGACAAGAGCCTCATTATCCCGTAGACCAGTTAGTCCAGCACCTTTGGCACCTCACATGGAATACACCAGACACGTCCTTCAAAATAATGTTACCATCGACCGCAGCATCCAAGTTATACAAAACCCAAGAGTTCAGCGACTCCCTTAAAACAGCTATAAATACAATGACTAAAACACCGTAGGGTGAACCTTGTTGCTGCTTAACGAACCATCCAATATGTGTATTCAGTCAATTTACATAGTGGTTCTTGCATCAGGAACTTTCAGTGTTTCCTCACAAAACATAGTGGAACTTTCATCGGAATTAGGCCCAGTACCAGCAGTTAGATACACAATTATGTGACATAGATTGTTCTCACACGTGATCCATGTCTGGTGAATCCACTTTAGTCATAAACAATTCACACTTACATAAGTTTCCGTTTTAAATTCTTTCCTTTTATATTTTCATTTTCCTTTTGTCTGGAGATATTCAGCACTTACATAACGAAACACCAGACCACAAGACTTTTCTTCACAAAAGAATGAACGTAACACATTCTTCAAAACTACATAAATATACCCAAAATAATTCTATCATGATCACCTTTTTGATATTGCAACACCCTATATGAACATTAGATTTAAAAACTGCACCTAACATTCAACTGCAATCTTTTCTTATTGCATGATTTACAGTGATTTAAAAGTACAACCACATGCAATATATTACAATGGTACGTTCATGAAGACAACAAAAGTGCGATAGTGGATGAAGATTAATTTTGCATAGATAATTAAGTGTCATTATCATCAAATCTGGAGAGAATGTTTTGAGATCTCGATTTCTCCTGTGAGGACATGTTCATATCACAACTGCGATCACTGAAGGTATAAAAATCAATAGTAATAGATTTCACCTGAGTGTCCGCGAATTTCTCAGTCACTGTCCACAGTTGGGATTTTGGTGAACATGTGCAGAAGTTACAGTGAAGCATTTTTGTTCTAGAAGGTTTAGCAATTTTGTAGTACATAAGTTAGGTATGTTCTCTCTCTCTCTCTCTCTCTCTCTCTCTCTCTCTCTCTCTCTCTCTCTCTCTCTCCACTTCGTCTAACGAGGTAATGTATATACTGGTATATGATATGCCTTTGCTAGGTAGATACACTAAAACTAACACTTTTGAAATGTTTTTCCACTGAACCATATTGCATAGTTATAATTACTTACGTGTAATTGTTTCAAGGTATCAATAATAAAAGGTTGGTACTTTTATATTTCTAATCTATCGTGTGTATGTATATATATATATATATATATATATATATATATATATATATATATTCTGATTTTAGCTCTACTTGTCATAAACCAAATAAGCTTATGAGATAGCGTAGTATCCGTCATTCGTCGGTTAAACATATTCCTGTATTTCAATTGAGAATTTATCTTTAAAAGTGTTGAATGGCTTCCAAGAGCTATCATCGAAACTCTGAATTTGGATATTTGATCATAGGTAAACAAACTGGGAAGGACATGATATTGCAACAAATTTAATGGGTAACTAGATTAGGAAGCTTTTGCTGCCAAAACCTTTTGGGGTTAATAAAGTGTGTAGGGTGACCACACCTGCGGATTTTTCTGCAACGTCGTTTTTGGGGTGGGTGGATGTTGTGTTAAAACACAAAAGAGTTTCCGAATTTGTTTGTGCTGTCAAAAAATATGATGACTTTAAAACCTAGATGATTTGCTATGAATTGCACATGGATATGATAATCAACTATAGAGCAACATTGGATGGTTTTATGTTGAAATACACACAAAGTAAAGTGTAATAGTTTTATTATTATTATTATTATTATTATTATTATTATTATTATTATTATTATTTTCCGATTGTTGATCTTTTGGAGAAAACAGTTGTTGTTTGTTGTTTTTTTTTGGGGGGGGGCAAACACTTGTGGGTTTGTTCTATTACCCAAGACTACTATATCAACTCGTGGTATACTTACGCTCATGTCCCGGAGCTTGTGTGATTTGACCTTTTGATTTCAAGATCTGGGTAGAGACGGACATGATTTGTCCAAGATCTAGGTTATAAAACTTGATTTCAAACTCTCATAGACTGGGAATTTTATCAAGTTAATCTGATGGCTTTTTTTAATTTAAAGTTCGTTTACGTCACACAGAATGACTGAACTGTTTAGATTAATACATTATTTTCAAAGAGGCCAACGCATTAACTGTAAACGTGTTATTATTGCAGAGCACAGATTGCAGAATGAACAACGAGTGGCAGCTAAAAGACATCCTCAAGAATCTCGCAGAAAAAAGTTCAGTGCCTGGAATTAATCAAATCTTCTCCTCGAAGCAGGTGACCATCAAACTATTATGGTCCGTCATGCTTCTGACGACTATAGGTGTTGTCTCGTTCCAGCTGTATGAACTGTTTAGGGATTACTATTCGTATCCCATAAAGACGATAGTTAGTCTAGAGTTTAATGCTCTCCCTTTTCCAGCAATCTCCTTCTGCAACATGAATCCAATCAAAAAGTTCATGTTAGTGAACGCATCGGATGCACTGAGGAACGTTATTTTTCCTGGAGAGGTAAGACCATGATTGCACTATTGTAGTTAAAGAATCCTTCGTGCGTATTGAATACTTCAGATTCGGGTGTACCACAGTATTTGGCTACGAATATCAAACGGGACAATGTTTGGCGTGCCTACTGAGTCCTATGGAAATGACTTTTCAGTCATACGTATCCGAATATTGATATTTTCATGACAAAACAATTTCTCATATCGGCAGTCAGTATAGCGAAACGCACAATACAACCTGAGAACTTAAGATAATTATGTAATTATATAAAGTCACTGTCACATTAAATTGGAAACATGGAAGATTTGATAATGAGAAACAGTTTGTATTTTATAAAAAAAATGTTACAAAGCAAGTAAATTAGTGCGACACACAGTGCTATAGTTCAGCACGAAGCGTGAGAGAGAGAGAGAGAGAGAGAGAGAGAGAGAGAGAGAGAGAGAGAGAATGCCAACTTAACACTAAGACTTATTCCCAGTTTTGATGTTAGTCATACGAATCATTCCGTGGATGTATGCCAATTGCTGCCGTTCAGGCTACCTAGTTTATTTACGAAATAAGAATCGAACGAGAAGTTAAGAATGTATCGAACTATTTTATCAATCGTACGGTCAATCGAAATAGTTGAGGAAATCTGATCAGATTGAGGTTTCTTTTTGTGCAGAAATTCTACCACAAATATAATTTCTGTAATGCATACTCTTGTCATTGAATAGGCATGAATAAAAACATTTCGATTTTAATAGCATTCTTCATAGAAACATAGTTCAGTCAAATGGTTCATGAATAAATAATTATTTGACTCGTAAGTGTACACTTAAGTTGAACATGATTGTTAAGTCGGGACAATAAATTGTCATTAAAACAGACAGTAAATTAAGATAAAATTCACAAATCTCTTCACGAAAGATTGTTTTGTCAAATAATAAATTAAACTTTGGAGTCAAAAACATTCAGTACATGTCTTTAAGTGTTCAGCTTTTAACGTGGTGGGGTTTTTTTTATAAGTTAAGAATTTTCAATTTATCAAAAAATACAGACAGTTTTGTTCTCGGTGAACGGTTCAGTGTAATTCATCCAAAAGCAGTGAAGTATATATATATTAGAATATTATTAAAGAATATTATCATGCAAGTTATCATTGGTCTTCTAGGAATCGAGTTTTTTTTTTCTATCACCTTGCTCGTCCAGTAACTCTGTGTGTGTGTGTGTGTGTGTGTGTGTGTGTGTGTGTGTGTGTGTGTGTGTGTGATTTGGATTTTTAATGTAGCTTTAACAATATTTCAGTCCTATGGCTACGATGTCTGCAGTGTGACAGTTTATAGTGATGTCTAACACCGGAGCATCATGCCGCGGACATGTAGCATGATGTCCCGCCAGTCACATTATCTTGACTAACCTTATAATTCTGAGCGCCAAGCAAGGCAGCTGCTAGTACCATTTTGATATCCTTGGTATGACACAGCCGGGGTTCGAACCCGCGACCTCCCCGATCCGAGGTGGAGGCTCTAATCACTAGTCCAGCGGAGCGGTATCCCGGCAAGTAACTAAATATAATTACACATACAGACAAACACACACAAATACATCATTACCTATCCCCTGAAACAAACCCTAAATTAGGATGCTAGTATTACTTTAACATTTCACTGCATTAACACCTTTAGAATACAGGTGTGTATACACAAATAATATATGTTTTATTTCCTTTTGTAATATGGCCAACATAAGTATAAAATAAATGAGACCGTATCTCCATCGATGTACACATACTTAATTTCATATATGGACATATCTGAGCTTATTCCAGATTGTTGTTGTCATTTGAAAACATGGTACGAATCATTCAAAGAAATGTCGGTTGTGTCATTTGTCATCAAAACTTTTCCAGGTACAATTGAAATATGCATAATATTTTTCTGACAAGTAGTGAGTCAATAAAACAAGTTTAATTTCTTTTTTTTTTTAATTGGGTCATGTTTGGTGTTTCATTGTTAAATCTATATTTATAGATGTATGATTTCAGTTGCAACAAAAACAGATTGATTATTTTATCTCTTTTGTTTTGGTCTATTATACCAAATTAATTTTCTGTTTGAAACTTGAAAATTGTGCAGATGATTACTCTTACTCCTTATCCACCCAATACAACTAGTAAGTAACGACTCAGTTTTGGAACAGTTCCAAAACATTTGATTAAGACCCTAAATAGTCAGAAAATAAAGAACACATGATTGAAGGGACTTTTACAAATTTATTCAAAAATGTATTTGTTGGTAAAATTCTGTCTGTTGCTTTAGTCTGAAACAATACCAGTCTAGGACACTTAGTTAATTTAACAATGCAAGAAAAAATATTAATTCCAATAAAATCACTCTTATCTATAAACTCATATTCTTGATTCCATTTAAAAACTGATGTTGGCCCTAGAAGTATTGAACTTTAATTTGTGATGCATGCTTTTACAGCCCTAATGAACAGAATTACAGATTTATGTAAAGAAAAGGGTCAAATATATTAAAATAAATTATTATATGAAGCTTGTTCGAAAAAGATGGCTCTGTGCACGCCGTGAAACTCTAGAATGATGAGATGCATTCCAAACTTATTACAAAAATCATCTACATTAATCCACCAACTGCTTGCATTCACCAATTTGTTTACAGGCAAAATTCCCTTTTCACAAAGTGCATGTACATAACACTAGAATTTCCAACTTTAATATTAGAGTCCATCTATATTGGAGTTTTAAGAAAATCCTCCGAGTTCTTCTCAGTAAATTTATTATGTAATTCAGTATATATCTAAATTGCATCAGTCGAGAATGCATTAAAGGTATTTCTCACCTTTCTCATAAAATCTATACCAAAAGTGAATAATATATATTTCATATTTTAAATGCAACATTCAACATGTACTTTTCTATTTAGTGGAACACCATTTTACAAATTTAATCAAAATGTTGTGAAAAATGTCCTCAATTAAGTATTTCCTGATTGTAACCCAGCCCCGAAGTCACGAAACAGCCAGAACACCATCAGGAATCCAATACTTCTATCGTTATCCATGGTCAGGAAACTGCCTTATACAATCTGGACCCTTTAATAACACAAATGGATTGAACACCATTGCCCATAGTCACGAAGCATCCCGAGTATGGTAATAATAACGAAACAGCCCGAGCATCTTCTGGGCCGCTTAATAGCCAAATTGCCTATAAATGCAACCATATTTGAAAATTCACAAATATTGAACTCAAAATATCAAACTGGAACAATCACACTTATATTTCAATATCACTGAAATCTGGCGCGTATTTATGCTTAGAAATATTAGTATCGCACAGAATCTAATGCAATCAAAACCCGCTTAGAAGAAAGTAATAAAAAATCAAAATAACTTTAAATTCGAGCTCGATTTTATGCTCAGCCAGTTTCGTGACAATGGATCCGGTATGGTATGATATGAACTCTGAAGGATCCATTTTTACGAATCGTCACCACCGATGATCTTATATTTGCTCTTTCCACATTGTTTTCATATTATTTCATGTGGCGGACAATGGCACCATTGTTAAGGTAGCGTCATCCTGACCTGGCTCAGTTTAATTAAAAACATCTTCCTAAAAAAATCGTTATTACTGCTTGGTTGATAACATGTCTTTTGTTTCCCTCACAGAATGCTAATCAGGAATGAGAGAGTTAAGTTCAGTCATAAAATCTTTAATTTTGCATAAAGAAGTCATGCCTTACGTTGGAGGAAATTTGTAGGATTTCCATAAATCTGATGAATTCCTCAACTATTTTTTCAAGTATTGAAAGGTTTCCATTTGTTAAATTTTAAAATTAAAAAGCTACTTTAGCATCTTTTCCTATATATCTACCAATAATATAAAATAAGTAAGGTCATATAAAATCTCTTAAAATATATAGTTTCTTATGAAAACATTTAACACATATAAGATTTATGGCAAAGGTAATACTGACCTTTCATATTAGTTCATCATGTACTTTGAACAATCAAAACGCAAGAAACTTGTCACGTGTATGGTAATAATGAATGCCGGACATTTTATATATACCACTTAATCTTAGATCAGTATTTTTCAATACTCAATAAATATCATATCAAAATTAAATTTTCTATATCTCTGGGGGACCGGGGGCAGGGGCAAGTAGTCTAAGGTGTTCACCTTTACAATTGACATATCTCACCTCTTTCCGCGTGAGTTTGAGGTTTCGGTTCGACCATCATGGGAATGTTAGAAAACCTGCAAGTAGCTTCCCGTGGGTCGGTGGTTCTTACCCGGGGTTCTCCACCAAAACATTCTATCCGCCATGTATAGCCTATCATGTGCTGATAAAGGGCGTTCAACCCACAAAAAACACCCTTCTATTTGTTTGGAAGACCAGCTCTAGATTCCAAAAAGAATTTGGGTAAATCCTATTTTAGGTCATCCTCTTGTACTGTATTTCAGACTCAAAGAAGGAGACAAACCATCAGTCTCAAAAGACGCAAAAAGCGTGACGTGGATCCATCTGTGTTGCTGAATAGCGACTTTACCTTTTTCAACACTGACGTGCTGTCACCATTTGAATCAACGGCTTACATTTCCCCAACCAGCGTCAAATACATGGAGACCTCATATCTGACGAACGGTTACGGATCCAAATATGATTCGGATTATGACTCGTATACGTCAGATTACAGTGAATATTACGGTGGAAGTGGAAGCACGGACTATTACTGGGACTGGTCCTGGCCAACCTATCATTACAATTGGTCGGATTCATCTTTATGGGCAGAATGGTCATGGGGCGAGTCGGCCAATTACTACGAAAGTTACAACAATCCCTATTTGTCTTGGGAGGAGTACTAGTACAATGAATTACTGGCTCCTAAGGACAAGTGGCTACAAAGGATTGAACAATTTAAATCAGTATTTAAAAACGAAAGTCAGTGAGTATCAAATTCTATTTTACATTTGTCCACCTGTCTATTTCTGTCTCTGCGCTTGTCTTTCCTTCTGTGGCTGTTTGCTCGTCTTTCTCTCTCTTTGTCCGTCTGCCTTTACAAACTCATGTATACACACACTTACCCGTTCATGCGATTATCATCATTTATGTATATATGAAGGCCTGCACATGCGGACATAAATGAATCATCACATATAGGGCATTTGCATGCTTTCCATTGTGTGTAATATACTATGTTTAAACAAATACTATTTGGTTGCACGAGCAGTCGGGCACACAAAGACTATTTCTACGTCCTCAACCCTTCGCGTCGGGGTACAAAAATCCGTCACATTTCAATCTATTCACGACATCTTAGCTTATAGGAGAGGTATTCCCCTAACTTTGATATAAAGAATCTTAGGTTAGGACAACAACAACAAAATGTATTCAACTGACATTTGTTTTCTGTGGTTTCTCGGTTTTTCTAAAAACAAATTCATAAAAAGCGACGTTGAATGTGAGCATTATGTCACGGTTGTACTTATGTCTCAATCTGTTGCTTACTGTGTGGGAATTTCTTACTCAACTGACACTGTTTGTGCTAAATATGTTTTAATAATAATTAAAAATATTCTGTAGCAACTATTATGACTCGACACCGCAAATCCCCACCTCTTTTCATGAACACTTCCAGCACCCTCACCCACACTACAGTAGGTAGTGTCACTAATCTACAGTAGTCACCCATGGACCATAAAGCAAAATCCGCAGCATGAATCTATCTATCTATCTATGAAGTTTGGTCTGAAAATATTTGAAAATGTCAAAGTAATTTACATTTTGGACATTTAAATTTTGACAGTTCCTCCCCGACCCAAGGGACGTAAAAAAATGACACACCTTTGACAGATGGTTAACACACGCGCAATGTAATTTAAATTTCCGCGAAGTGGTTCAGCTGATGTTCTAACAGACAGGCTAAATGACGAACTGACAAACGTATGGACACCGACAGCCAGCCAAACCGTGGGTAGAAATCTGTGTTTAAACCACACCCAGTTTTAATCATTCACAGTCATTGGAACACAGGAATGGTTTTCACATTTTACTTATTATCTCCCGACCGAATAAATTGGGAAGAGGGAAGACAGTGGTTGTGATTCCGTCTGTAAGGTGTTTTACATCTAGGTTCCTTTTTTATAGCTCAGATGAAGTAGATGAACAGTCCTTCTGAAGAGATCAAAAAAGAAAAACCCCAAAACAAAAAAGAGGGAAATAAACCTTAAGATACTATTGATCTTTAAATCGACAAATCAAATGCCAAGATCATCTAAGACTCAATAGTGGATTTATTTTCCTCGTGATAAATCAAGCTATCAAGTTTCATGCACCCAGTGACCTTCATGCACCCAGTGACCTTCATTAGTCCCTTGTCTTCCAATTAGACAGGAAAAGTTGGTTCATATAATTCGGATAAACTCTAACCGTACTTCCATCTATTTTCTAAAAGACAAGCACGATTTTTGTTTTCATAATCTTGCCTGTAAATGGGAGTAACAGTTTGCCTATCGATATTCTACAAACAGTAGATTTTTCCTGTAATCAATATCCCATTCCTTTTTTCTAATTTTTTTAAAGCGATTCATTTGAATTTTACAATACAACATTCAGTAAGAATTCTAATGATAATCAAGACAATGTCAATTTACTTCAGAAACGATAATCACCAGTATCTTCTAATAATCGTTAAAATAATTTAAATATCAAGATGTTTCAAGTCAAGACCTAATTCAAATCCCTATTAAATCGTCAACTTTTGTGTCAGCTATCCAAGAGATACCACTGCGTATCGCATTATTCAATGCCCAATCAGTAGGACCACCGAAAAAGCGCACAAAAATAGTTAATTTTATCTACGATCAGAATATCGACGTCTTTTTCCTGAGAGAAACATTGCTAAAAGCATCAGACGATGAGCCCAAGTGCTTGGATCTAACACCCACCGGTTACTCCATCAAGTCGTTCCCCCCGCCACTCTCGCGGAGGTGGAATTGCTGTCATCGTAAAGAACTCCATGATAAACGTCTTAACCACACCACAAGCTTCAATTTCTACCACATATCATTTGAACTAGTCCAAGCCACACTCAACTGGAACAAAGGTCAGTTCACTTTTCTGCTTCTACCGCCCTCCTCCTAGTAGAAAAAACAAGCTGACTGAATCTCACTTTTTGGAACAATTTCCGAATCTCTTTAAGAATGGAGATTCGATAGGTGGCAACCTGATTATTCTTGGAGATTTCACCTTTCCCTTTGACTGTCCTGGAAACCCATACACATCAAAACTCCTAGATTCCATTCATGTTTTCAACCTCAAACAGTCAGTTAACCAACCCACCCATAAACATGGTCACATTCTAGACTGGATTCTTTATAGACCTGATGATAATATTCTACGATCCTCCCTGGTATCCCAGGCACTTGCATCAGATCACCTCTACATTATATGCCATCTTGACGTATCAGTCCCTAACAATCCACCTTTATTTGCTACTAAGAGAAACCTCCGTATGATAAGAAGAACCCAACTAATGCATGACATCCAAGCAAACCTATCAACTTGCTTACCTCCTACAGCAGAACAACTCGATAACAGCCTGTGTTCATTGCTTGACAAACATGCCCCAGCAACCAAGCGCAGAGTATCAATTCAAAAGTGTTCTACGTGGTATAGCAGTGTTAAGGACCAGCTTCGCACTGCTAAAAGAGACCGCCGTAAAGCTGAGAGGCTTTGGCTTTCCACCAGACTCACTATTCATAAGCAAATCTATGAAGCCGCTAAGAAGAATGTCACAAACATAGTCCATGCAGCGAAATCAGCCCACTACAGTACTAAGGTCACGGAAAGTTCCAGCTGCAAAGAGCTCTTAGAGATTACTAACAAGCTAATGTCAAAGAACAAATGTACACCTCTTCCAACTATCTTCTCTCCAGTCGACCTTCCGGACCTGTTTGCAAATTTCTTCCGTGGCAAAGTACAAACCATTAGAGATAAGCTTGACAACACAATTTCAATTGACTCATCGTCACCATACAGTTGCGATACAGAATTTCAGCGGCAACCGTTAGCAGCATTTGAACCTGTCTCTATGGATTTAGTACGTACAATCGTGATGAAGAGTGCACCAAAGTCATGTGAACTTGATCCAATTCCAACATCACTGCTGCATGAGTGCTTAGATCCAATATTGCCTTCACTAACTGATGTTATTAATACCTTTCTCTCATCCGGGGAATTTCAATAATTTTTCAAAACTGCCAATGTAAAGCCTCTGCTGAATAAACCAACACTCGACCATAACGATTTATAGAACTACCGCCCAGTTTCTAATCTCCCATACATGTAAAAAATCTTAGAAAAAGTTGTTCTATCCCAACTTGTATCTCATCTGAATTCAAACAGTCTCTTTAGCAATGTACAGTCTGCATATTGCCCTTGCCACAGTACTGAAACTACTCTTCTGAAAGTAGTTAATGACCTTCTCTCTGCTTTCGATAGCGGAAAGATTACAGTCCTTACCCTCCTTGATTTGTCTGCAGCATTTGACACAATAGACTATGATATATTACTTCACCGTCTCCAGCATGTATTTGGCATTCATGATACAGCAGTACTGTGGTTCAAGTCCTACTTGGTCAACAGGCCACAAATTGTGAACGCAAATGGAAAACACTCCAGCCCAGTTGATCTATGTTGTGGTGTTCCACAGGGGTCTATTCTTGGACCTTTTCTCTTCATTCGATACACTCACCTGCTCTCAAGTGTCATAGATCATCATCCAGTGTCTCACCAATTGTACGCTGATGACACCCAAATATACAAATTTAGCCACCCAACTGAAGTTGATACTACTATCCAAGGTGTAGAGAGGTGCATTTCTAACATTAAATCATGGATGACATGTTACAAGCTGCAGATGAATGATGATAAAACTGAAGCCATTCTGATTACAACACAAAGACTTTCTCATTCACATCCTTTACCTCAAACAATAAATATCAGCAACATCAACATTAAATTCACAGTCAGTTCGAAACCTAGGTGTTAGTCTCGACAGTACTCTCTCATTGCACCAACATATCATGAAGATATGCAAAGCTCCATTCGCAAATATCTTTCAGTTGACGCCACTAAAACACTTGTGTGTTCCTTAGTACTATCAAGATTGGAGTATTGTAACTCAATTCTGTCTGGTTCTCTCAATATCTACTCCAAAAACTTCAAAAAGTTCAAAACACAGCTGCTCGGATCATCCTTAGAGTTCCACGATCAGAGCACACCTCCCCCTGCTCTGTACGCTACACTGGCTATCCATTCGATCCAGAATCAAACACAAAATTTGTTCTCTGTGCTACGTTTCACTGACGGGCTCCAGTCCAACATACCTATCCGACCTCACCCCATGTGTACACACGTGCAAGATACTTACGCTCCTCTTCTGACAATCGTACACTCATTATTCCCACTTTGAAAACGAAGTCATATGGACAACATTCTTTTGCATACCAGGGCCCAGCAACGTGGAACGAATTGCCCAGTGAACTTAGACACAAAGACACGGTGATCTAATTCAAGAGCGCTCGCAAAACTCATCTATTTCGACTGCAAGAACAAACTTACAGACCTAATAATGTTTCCTACCTTAAATATTTTCAACATGCTTTATGTTTTCTAATTTCATGGTGTTTGTTTTTTGCAGTCATATCATTATTTATCTATGTCTAATGTTTTAAAGCGCTGAGAGCTTCTAAAGATTAGGCGCTATGCAAAGTCCTCATTATTATTATTATTATTATTATTATTATTATTATTATGATTTTAGACAATCCAAGTTTAAATAAGAAAAGACTTTTTAAAAAAAATATTATTTTAAGATATTTTAAACAGAAAGTTGACGTTCATGTCAGTTGTGTGATGTTGTACTTGGACAGATCCTTGACTTCCCTTCATTTTCAAATTATCTTTTAAATAACTAATGATATCAAATATTTGATTTAAAAATACTTTCTTCTAAAACGTATTTATGATAGCAAATATTCAATGAAACAAACTTTCATCAATTGTCTGTAAAAGATTTTTATTAATTTATTTGCAAATCTCTATTTATTTGTTTATTTATTTATTTATTTATTTATGTATTTATTTATGTTCATAACTCTGGTGTGATTTGATGAAGTGTTTAGCATCATCAGTTAACAACAACAACAACAATTCAAAGCAAGATGATGTTGATAATAGAAGTAATGCAGTGACGGATCCAGATATATCGTTTGGGGAGGGAGGGGGACGAAGCTCCCAGAAGATTCAGCATTTTAAACATTTTCAGGACACAAATTGTCTACCACAAAACAGACATGAACTCTGGGTTCTGTTGTTTGCAGATTTTCCTGGTAACGTTATAAATTATTAAGATAGTACTGAAAAAGAAGATTTATTAGTCAAACCAAATAACCGGGTGGTTGGTGCTGGTGGATATAGATTTATCACAAAATAAATGGACTCTGACTTTAAAGCCAAATTTAAAGTTGTCCTGGTAATTTTTCAGATTTATTTTAACCTTTATTTATATAGTCTTATTTGTTTTACTGAAAATTCACGCATTTCAGAGGAAAGAAATTACTTTGTTTTAAAGCAACTCATACATATAGTATTTTGTTAATAAATTATTGTTAATGTGGTATAGACAGATTATTTTTCAAAACAAAAGATCTACAACAAAGTGAAATTCTCCTGAACTGGATTAACAAAAAAAAATGCATACCAAATGTAACTTCAAGTTTAATTTTTTTCACTGTGATAACAATAATAGCAACACTTTGGAAATGAAGAAAAGGTAAACAGTTCATATAAAGGTGAATATTTGTCATATATTAATTTCTTTAAAATTTGTCAGAGAGTACAATGGTGATCGTTGTTAATGTAACAACGACGTAGTGAGGTATTAAAATATGTTTGTTTGATATCGTGGTTTTGTTATACTGTTTGATGGATTTGTGCATTTGTTTTGTTCTGTCCTACCAGTCAGATTTTTGTAATCTCCTGTTTTATTTCTTTTTTGGTTAGACGAGAGGCTTTATGTTTGGGTATTGCATAATGTTATTATGCCTGGAGTTTGAGTATTGTATCATTTTATTATACCTGGCGTTTGGGTATTGCATCATATTATTATGCATAGAGTTTGGGTATTGGATCATGTTATTATTCCTAGAGTTTAGGTATTGCATCATGTTATTATGCCTAGAGTTTGGGTACTGTATCATGTTATTATACCTAGAGTCCCTTCTGTGTTACTCATCTGTAACTTCCACTTTGTATTCCTTTCGATACTTCCGGTACCCTTGTTCAGTTTCCCGGCTCTCCTTGTCGGTACTTCCGGTACCCTCGTTTCCGTTCTCTCGCCCTCCTTCCTCACAAAACAGCCTATCTCGACGTGCTCTCCACGTCTTCTCCTCTCTAATCTTCCGGTGGCGTCCGATCCCACCCGGAAAGCTTCCTGTGGATTAGAAGGGACGTACAATGGTGTCTCCTTGTTCGAACACAGGAGAATTAACACACTCTCACAGATCTTTCATCAGCATAATGGCAATTAAATCATTAGGTCAACTCATATACTCACATCTCAATATCCCACACATGCTTGTTCTATAATAAAGGCTATAACAATAACAATAATATCACGACTTCTGATACATACATACATACATACATACATACATACATACATACATACATGCATACATACATACATATTCCTAATTCTCTATATAGTAAACTATCAACATCAACAATATTCCTACGCATTTCCTACCTTATAAATTATAAAAGACACATACAAATATAAATGCCTAATTATACGTGCACAAGGCCAACAAAGCCTAACTCTGCACAATCCACAACTATATATTCAAATATAAGCAAGTACAAGGTCTAACACTACTCCCTATTAAATTTAGGTCTGCACCACGATGCAACATCGTAGCGGATTACACCATCCACTTCGATTTTATCCTAACAACTACAGACATTAATCCTGAATATTACTAATTCGCTATGCACTTCATTACATGTTGATAATTCAGCTCACCAGTTATTATGTACTTTTGAGGGAGTGACGTATGTAAGGTGAAGTTGTTTGCATTTAAAACATTCACAGTGGAGAGAATGTTGGCATGCCTTTATGCTACTTTGATGTAATGTGACTGATATTTCTTTGGATATTGTACTTTTGGAAATTGTAAATGATCTTAGCACACTGCTAACTAAAATGACTGCTCCCTTGTGCTCCAAAAATCAGCCTGAATTTGTCTAAAGTACACTATCCTTAGCACCTATTAAAATAGGGAAAATGAATTTTGCCAGACTAGACAATACCAGTTTCTGAAAGTGCAATGAATGAATTAACAAATATATAAAATGTAAAGAAAAGTTATCGGCTCTTTTTTTTTACAATTTACCTCTGAAGTTCAGGAAGTGGAAATGACCAAGTGGAGTTAGCACTTTTTTGAAAGGTGCACATCTGGAGTAAGTCCAAGCTGTATACTCTATAACCCATATTACACCCATCAATCATACACCAAAATAAAGGGAATTAAAGGTTCTTTGAACAATACCTAAGATATACAAGGTCTTTTTTAAATAGCCAGTATAACTAGTGAGGAAACCCGGGGGAATTCTTTTTTATCTAAAATTCTAACCCTATGCAAAATACGAAACTGTAGAGCGCCACCTTAAAACAAATGTAAAAATTTATCCAATTGTTTTTCTTTTTTTCATATTATTATGTATGATGTTCTGAATAAAATAGTACCTTAACATTGATTTTAAGCATGAAAATAAGCTAATTATGTTTATTTTGCTCTTGCTTACATAATTTGCCATGAGACATTTGTGTGAATAGTGACCTTAATTATGGGGAAATTAGAAGTCTTGGAATATAGGAATAAAGGCAACGTAAAATTAAAACTGTTGCATTAAGTAAAAGAAATATATAGTGAAAATGTTTCTTTTCATTTATTTGCAATGAAATTAAAAAATAAATGATGACAAAGCAAATTTGCTTTCTTCTATATTAAACAATAAGCTAATATTTTACACATTGACCTTCGACCTTTATGAACCTCACCTGTTCCATCCCTTTTCAAACTGCAAAATTTATTGTTGACATCTCAGGAATAATTATGGCTAGTTTCATGTTCATGTCTTTCAGAATAACATGGTTGCCATGCTGACAAAATGCAATGCGCATTTTTAAAATAGCTCACTTTTTATCATAAGGTGGGGGGGGGGGCTGTACCTGTTTGAGACTCTGACACTAATAAATACTGTTCTGAGGGGGGGGAATACAGGAGAATTATTCAAAAGGACTGTTTTGATGCTTGCGAATTAAATATTTCAGTCATACAATCAAAATTAAATCATACAATAATAATATTTATGTGCTCTTTAAGGGGGCGCTCACCAGTTATTATGTACTTGTGAGGGAATGACGTATGTAAGGTGAAGTTGTTTGCATTTTAAACATGCACAGTGGAGAGAATGTTGGCATACCTTTATGCTACTTTGATGTAATGTGACTGACATTTCTTTGGATATTGTACTTTTGGAAATTGTAAATGATCTTAGCACGCTGCTAACTAAAATGACTGCTCCCTTGTGCTCCAAAACTCAGCCTGAATTTGTCTAAAGTATATTATCCTTAGCAGCTATTAAAATAGGGAAAATGAATTTTGCCAGACTAGACAATACCAGTTTCTGAAAGTGCAATGAATGAATTAACAAATATATAAAATGTAAAAAAAAAGTTATCAGCTCTTTTTTTTACAATTTACCTCTGAAGTTCAGGAAGTGGAAATGACCAAGTGGAGCTAGCACTTTTTTGAAAGGTGCACATCTGGAGTAAGTCCAAGCTGTATACTCTATAACACATATAACACCCATCAATCATACACCAAAATAAAGGGAATTAAAGGTTCTTTGAACAATACCTAAGTTATACAAGGTCTTTTTTTAAATAGCCATTATAACTAGTGAGGAAACCCGGGGGAATTCTTTTTATTTAAAATTCTAACCCTATGCAAAATACGAATCTGTAGAGCGCCACCTACACATGGAAGATTAAATTTATACTAAATTAAATGCACATAATAACGTATAAATCTTAGGAAGCCAAGTTAGGAAGTGAGATAGATTCGGGCGAAGATATTTTACCTCAGAAGCCTTTGTTCCAATCTCGTCCGAAGATCCTAGAACTCCTTTTCCAGCCCTTTTAACGAGCACACAACTTCGGCACACGGAGCGCGGTCTAGTGTTTCCAACTTCCCTATGATCTCCTCCCGCCAATGTCCAGACATGCACTGATTCTTTCACAATGGGTGTAACAGAATAATGTCTGGCTGCGCGAGAAACCCGCCCAAAATTCGACTATTTTAGTTCTGATTGGATACCAGTGGTCTCTTTGAAAACGGTCTGGGATAGTATCACTGAGGCGTTATAATGTCGGGTTTCCGGCCTCTGAGCCTAAGCCGACCGGTGACATCACTGCTAATTGCAAACAAACAGAGTTTCTCGTCCCACGACAAGGTTCTTCAATGGAAGTAACCGCGAATTTGATCGTAACGCAATGGCTAATTCACGGACAGGTAGTTTCTTTGTTTCAGAATCGGTCTAAAGTTGTAGTATTATATAACACGTATTGACATTACCCAAAGTTGTTGTTGTTATTGTTGTTGTTGGGCTTAACGCCATTTTTCAGCACACGATAGGCTATACATGGCGGCCAGTATTAATGGTGGAGGAAGAACCCGGGAAAACCCCGGAAAGAACCACCGACCCACGAGAAGCTACTGGCAATCTTTCTCACATATCTACATTGGCCGAATCCGAGACTCGAACCCACGCAGACAGAAGTGAGATGGCAGTGATCCGTAACGGACAGCGCTTTAGACCACTCGGCCACTCGGGGCCCCTTGCCCAAAGTACTTTGAATTACGAATTATATCAGAAGACATTTATAAACATGAAGCAGGAATTGTTAACAAATATTCTCACACAACGTGACAGGGTGTTATATGGTACAATATTAATTAATGCTTTGTCTCATGTTTTGATTTCATGTTATACTTCAAGGGTTCAGGGAGGGTGCATTTTCTCTCATGCTAGGCGGAGGGTGTTTGGTAAGGAGCTGGGGGATCACATTTTCTTAGTATTTCACGTCACCTTTATGTAACGGAGGGAACACTTGACAAAATTTATATTTAGGAGGCGGGGAAAAGGGATGTTGGCAACTGACATAAACACTTCTCTGTGGCAAAATTGGGGCGCCACTAAAGAACATGACTCCGGGCGCCTCGAACACTTGCGCCGCCGAGGATTATATGATATTTTAGTTAAATGTGTTGCGTCACGTTATAATATAAGTATTCTTCAAGGTAAGTGAATCGTATCGCATAATATTGATGAATGAATACATTGCATCATGTTGCAATATTATGTTATACTTTAGAGAATATTGTTGATCAATGCTTTGCTTGAGAGTTAAACATTTTGTCATTTTATATTTCAGAGAGTTGAGGGAATCTATGGGTCACCGTTTAGAAGATTTTGTTCAATCTGCGTCATTTTCAGTTAATAAACTGGATAACGGGTAATTATTACAGCTATATTCAATTTTAAAAACTTGGTTCTTGTTAATATTCCTTTTAAATATAAATCCTCTGTACTCATTTAGTGTTTCACAACCGTTTGTGTTTATTTTTATGGTTTGCAAGCACATCATTAGGTTTCAGAGAAATTCCTCTGAAGCCTTTTAATGTACGTGCATTGCTTCCAATCCATTCATCCATCCCACCGTACTCGCATATAAGACGGGTTAAGCTTCCAGCTGCATAGACCAAACTCTGCCGTCGCATAATGCGCTGGCAGATTTGGGTCCATGCAGTTTGTTAGGAAAAGTCGGTAGAAAAAAGACGTGGACAAACGGCAGATCAGGGTCCATATTGCTTACAGATGAACTAGACTTACACGCTAGTATAAACGGTAGATACATACATGCAAACCTTCATACACAACTGTAAATGCGACACAGCTACAGTAGATCTAAATAAAACTTGAACTGTTTTGAGTCAGTAATTATTATACAAGTTTTCAGTTGTTTCCAGCAACGAGACTGCAGCAGCGGCAACATATGGTTCTATTCTGGGACTGGGCAAGTAATTCGAGTGATGGTGAATATTCGACTGTTTGATGTGTGGATTACAGATGCTTTACTGTAAAATTAGTGATTAAAATAGAGATAATATCTTTTATATTCAAGCTTTACATAAATAAAAGGTATTGTAGTTGAAGTAGAAGCAGTATCCAGTGCAATAATAATAATAATAATAATAATAACTCTGTGAAACGTTTTCATTTCGTCTCCTCCTACACACTCCGCCATATCGGCTAGGATTACCATCGGTCCACCAGTTTGTTTTACCATTCTCCATAATAAATTTTCTCAGATACTCTCAAATTTTCCTGACATTTCCTAAAATGTTCAAGAAAGCATATTAAAATGTCGAAAAAGCTAGTTGATATTTGGATATTAGGTTGCAATTTGTGGAAGATAGAGTCTAAACTTCAGAAATAATAAACCGAAGTTTCGAGAGGCTGCATAAACATTGTGATAATAATTCAAAATGAAAATACGTTGTAAAACTTTTGAAATACCCTGTAAAATTTTCTTCATTTAGTATCCGAAAGGAAAAAGTACATCTGGCTCCTATTCTTTTTCATGGGGTGGGGGTGGGGGTGGGGTGGAGGCACGAATGTGTGTAGTCGTTTTTCTTAAATTATGAATTGATCCTTATAACTATCTTAGACATTTTTTTTATTATCATGCTATTTTATTTTCATGAACAATGAAGCATATTTAAACAGTTTAATACCGTTGACTACGGCAACTGCTACACACTGTCCTCTCGGAAATTCATTGCATGGCGGAGTGGTCCAAATTATGGTGAGTATTTGTGAACTGTACTTTTGAAGAAATCTTATCCTTGGTACTTTATTTCTACGGTATTGTGGTTTTCATTTACACTCAAAGAATTTTTTACTTCAGGAAGATAGCTACATATTATTCCATAAAGTGTTTTACTACTTAAATTACAGTCTTTTAAAAAAATACCATTGATCAACAAGATTTGTATGCACAAGGTAACAAATTACAGAAATAAAGTTTGGTATCCCAATCAATTTTCAACAGATTCGCATATTACTTAATAATTTCGATGGCAGAGATGTTTCAGAACACGAGTCCTGTGCATATTTTCATTATAAAACACGGAATTTGTTGTTTTAAGTGGCAACGGGACGAAAATAGCACGGTCAATGCGTATCCTTGCCAACCCTCGGGTTAAATACGACGAGCTGGGCTGTTTCTCGACTTTTTTATATCGTGAAACAAGTGAAAGTATTACAAATAACAGTTGTTCTTTTACATGCCAACCCATCTGACTGAAAAATACGCCATCCTTTACAAATCACTGTCCGCGTGGGTTCAGGTCTTGGCCAACGTGTGCATGTGAGAACGTTTGCCAGTAGCTTCTCGTGGGTTGGTGTTTTTTTCCAAGGATCTTCCTTCTCGACATACTGGCAGCTATACATAAGCTATCGTGTCCTGAAAAATGGCATTAAAACCACAAAACAAAAACAAAAACAAAAACTAAAATAATCCCAAAACATTTCTTTCCGAGGGAATGCAACTCCAAGTGAATAAATGCATGCGTGAAACCAAAATACAGTTAGTGCATGATCAAAACTTTCTGCAGTTTCAAATAAAATCAATGACTCCTTTGTAACAACACATTTCAATGAAATATTACAGAAACAAAATAATATCAAGCACGATGGAAGATACAAAACAGCTGCCATGTTGAACAAATCACAGTGTTTGGCAAACTAAGGTCAACAAGCCACAATACATAACCAAGTAAGATTACAATAGAGGCTACATCTCCCACAACTTTCTCTTGAGGAAATTCAACACAGAAGTCCTTATTCTAAATCAACCCCTATGCCCTCAAAGATCCTCCTGACAGGATTATCTCTATTGAAGAGCATAAGAGTGGCAAGTCTTGTCAAAATGTTAAAGTCATAGGAGCAACTATTGATAGTCTCTGTGAAAACCTGGGTCGAATGGACCTGAGTCCATATTATATACATGTAATCATTTTGCATGTAGGTGGAGGCGATGTCATCAACCATGTGCGCAAGCTCAGATTCAAATATGAATCTTGCTCCAAGACCTCTTTTCCTCACATTCGATTATTGAATCGGGTTTAATTTCTAGACCTGCTATTGATGTTAAACCTTTTGATTCGATTCTACTAGAGGTATGCTGAAAAGTGCAACTGCGACCATACAGCATGTCATGCCTTTCTAACTCCTATTCTGTGCAATCTCCTAAACACAGTAGTGGCGTCATACCTCAAAGTCCTACCTACATAGATGACCGTAACAGAGACTTTGCTGGTAAATGTTTACATAACATGTGAAACAGACAATGCTCGAATTACCGACTTTAAGATAGCCAGAAAACTTTCAGTGACGTATGGTGTCCCTCCAGTAAATTATAAAAAATCCCGTGAGCTGAACTACAACGACAGCTATAGCTTTATTAGGCGTCTAGATGTCATGGGGATGACACACTCCTACTCATATTCACTAGCTTCTTTTCCACCTTACGGTGGTGTAATGGTGCGTGTTTTCTTTTTTATAGAAGTTTTCTCGCATCATATTTGTAGTTAGCGTAACATACAGCCATTAAGATTGACGTATGGGCTTGCTCGCAATAAATTGGTAGTTTCCAATGGTTAATCTATGCTCTGTTTGGGGCATGACTGGATTTTAATTAAGACTCGCTAAGGAAACGGTCCGACATATATGTTAAGATATAGTCAAGTAGAGGAAATGACAAAGTTGAGACAAGCCAGAAACAAGCTTGGGCCATAGGTGTGATAAAATGAAATTCTCCAGGAATAGTTATTAATAAAGACGGACTAGAGAGAATTATTACAGTTTCGATGGGCGTGTTAAATGTTTGTCAGTTAGAGAAAGTCGATCCTGATTGGCTACACTAAACGAGGGAGGGGGTTTCCCAGACAAAATTCAATGTTTTAAGTAACTTCCCTTGCAAAATTCGTAATCCAGGTTTTTCTGCCAAATAGAAAGTCTGAGAGACTACGAGGAAATTAACAAGAAATTTTTCTCGTTAAATAAATCGTGCAAGTTACGGGGGTCTGGAAGAATTTGAGAGACCCGGAACCTGCTACATAGAAAGAGCGAATCTTGAAAGGGCAGGAAAGTATTGTCTCAGTCGCATACAATATGTTCATTGATGTAAGTTTGTAATTATTTGTTGAATTTATTTGTTTTAAATTCATACATCAATTTTCCGTGAGTTCGGAAGCTATGGGTTTGTATGCATTTGTCTCGAATGTTATACGACTCATGCATTATATGAATTTGTTCGAATTGATATGAATTTGTTCGAAGTACCTAATTCAGATGTAATAGAAATCATATGTTGAAAGAATGTCATACATTACTTTGAAACGAATTGTGAGAATGAAAATCCATCTTAAATGATATGCATCAGGTATGCTAAGAATTGATTTTACTATGTCTATGTCAATGAATCTCTTGTTGCCAAGTAATGTACGTAAAATAAGATGTGAAGTTCATTGATTCGTCTGTGTAATTAAGTCGTGAATTTTCTTAACCGAGAGAATCGGTGTGGCTCGACCGACATGGTTCAGCTAGTAATTTACAGCCCACAGTGGGATGTAATGGTTACCAAAGAGGTCTAGTTATGTCATGGTTCCAGTTAGGAATACGACTAGCAGCTAGGAAAAAGACATCAGTTTCATGCTAATACGATTGTGTATCAGTAACAGGTTGCAAACTGACTACATTAGCTTAGTTCTGTTGAGTTAGGATAAGACGATATCTGACGTAACAAGAGTGGGAATATTGTTCGATGCCAGAAAAGAAAAAAACCTGACAAATATTTAGTTTGCGTTTTATTAATTTGAAGGAAATTTAGCCCCTTACATATCCTAATTGTGGGAAGAAGTGCAGACTATACCAAGTTAGGGTTGAGCACCCGAAGAGGTTGGAGAGAGAGAGAGAGAGAGAGAGAGAGAGAGAGAGAGAGAGAGAGAGGCCGACATGTCGCCAACAGTGATTTGGAAATGACCGGAAGCAATCAGGTTATGCTTACATGCCTTCAATTTCAGTTCGATCATTCACACGAGTCCAAGATGAAATTTGTTTTATCGGTATAACAGAACGGCTAATTTGCATTTCGCATAAATATTGTAATTGTATTTCTAAGAGAAAGTGCATCATTCAAATTCATGTTCAATTTCATTTTTTAAAAAATGTAATTGATTAAATTGTTATATTTTACGTGCTGGGGTTTGTGTTGCTTTATTCTATATCGTTGCTCTCCGTTATTCCATCCATTAATTCCATATTATATGTTATTATTTACTCAATCCGGGCAATAACAGCTTGGTCGACCATCTCCTAGATAACGATAACCATAGTACCATAACAGGTGGGTGGGGAAACATCACACACCCACTCCCCTATAATTAGTTTTGCCTGGAATGCAACCTTTTATTATGTGCCGATCGTGCAACTTCCCCTCCAGAGCTGAAGAAGAACTATTTGTCTCTAAAACGTTTCTTTACATCCTGCCATTTTATCTTGTTAAGATCCGTATGAGAATTACAAGGTCTGAGTGTCGCGAATTTAGTTCGCCAAACCAAACAAAATACTCAAAAAAAAGCATTAAATACTGATTATTATGTCATTCTGACAATGATTTACTCTTTTATGAACTATCGTCAGATTTTGAGAACGCGGCATTTTCATAACTCGATCATGCTAATGCGTTAAAAGTTTGGTCTGGCAGGTTTTAATCCGTACTTTATGAACACGCTCCACTAAAATTCACACAACTGGAATGGTGCACTGATGATATAAATATAGCGAGCACATTGCATTATTTCTATCACCAAAACATAGATTGGCAGTATTATAAAACTTGTCGAAACAGTTTACAACGTTTCTTATCAATGAATGTGAGAGAAAATATTATTAAAGTTTAATTTCTGGTAAAAGATATATACACCTTTTCTTGAAGCATTTCAAAGACATTAACGTACCGAATTATTTCTTTATCCCATATGGAATTATTACAAATAACGAAACTGTCCATACGAAATTGCAAATAGGTAAATTAATTTTTCGTATCTATAAGCAATTTCTTGCAAGAAAAAGGTGCTTCTCCTCTACATAATGTTTAGTCATTGTCTGATTTTGTAACAGAAGCAGTTCTTTCTTTTATTGGATATATTTTCTGTTCTTGAAGTTTTGAACAGTCTTTTCATTCTTTAGACAAATATATTTATAAGGCCAGATGGGATTAATGCTAAAAGAATGAAGCTTTCTGCTCATATTATAGCTTCCTATCTCACTCATCTCTTCAATAATTGTTCAGAAACAAATGTGTCTCCTGGTGCTTTAAAGCAAGTCAAAGTTTTTGCTATTCACAAAGACGGACCCATGAACGATCCATTAAATTAGAGACCGATTTATATAAGTATATTTATTTATATATCTGTATTCTCTCAAAATTTACCAGATATCATTCATTTAAAACAATATTGATTAAGACTTCCGAGTTAACTGATATCTTTACACATCATCTGAAATGTTTTTGATAATAAATTGGTTAACATTCTGTGAAAACGTTGCTCCGAAAAAAGTACGAAAACAGTAAATGGCATTGTTCCTGATTATTTATTTTATCTCGCCAAATTTCTAATAAACGATCGTGACCTACTTTTTTCCAAAATATTATCTTTTTATTCCACGATTTCGCTCTTCCTATTGCGATAAATACCATGCTGTATCGGGCCAAAATTGTGGAATACTATTTCTATCCAATTTAGAAATGCAGCTTCTTACTGTCGATTCAAGTCCTTGGCTTACCGTTAATGATATGAATTATATTTCAATTTTATTGTGTGCGCATAATTTCCTCTTTAATTGTTTGTTTAATTGTATCGTCCCATATTATTTACCAAAGACTTACAAAAATGGTACTAACAGCTGCCTAGCTTGGCGCTCAGCATTAACAGGTTAGTGTTAGGACTGGTCGGCCTAGTGTCAGGATAATGTGACTAGGTGGGACATCATGCTACATGTCTGCGGCATGATGCCCCAGTGCTAGACATCACTATACTCTGCCACACTGCAGACATCGTAGCGATATGACTGAAAAATTGTTAAAGCTACGTTTAAAATATAAATCACACACACCCATATTATTTTAATGTCATTATATTTGTCAGCGTTAAGTAGAAGTACGAGGTTTAATGTACTTAATATACATATGATTGTATACATTTGTATGAAAGCCGTTTGGGAGAATAGCTTTAGTTCTAAACACACACAAAAAATGTTAGCCTCTTAAAATAAGGACATTATATTATTATTATTATTATTATTATTATTATTATTATTATTATAAAGAGAAAGAAATAATGGAATTGTTGAAGTGCAGAGAACGCTGGCACCCACTCTGGAGCGCAGAAAACATTACTTCCAATGAATATAAATCTGCGTTAGGTTATCTACCTATCTGATAATAGATTCACATCTAGGTTATCTATTTTGCATGTTTCTTTCCACGTTTGTTAGTCCCTTAGCTTGTTTGTAATACCTACACTTTTTTTTAATCGCCGGGGACATTGTGGTGTCCCATATTTGTCCAAATGCCTCACAGTCGTCTTACATTGAAATAGTCCATTATATCTGATACAGTTCATATCAATTTTCTATTTTAAAATCGATTTAGATATCAAAAATTGAAAGTCATTTCTTGAAAAGTTGTATTCCTCTTAACAACATAAAGAAGGAATCAATAAATGAGAGAGAGAGAAACATATCAAGAGGAAAAAAAAGGAAACAGTAATTGTAGTTTATTCTTTCCAGGAATTCAGTTAACTCTGAACCTAGAACAAGATGAATATATCGAAAATTTTGCGACGGGATATGGTGTTCGACTGGTCATACACGAGCCTGATGCATATCCATTCCCCTCAGAAGAAGGAATAACTCTCAACCCGGGATATGAAACAAGCATAGGACTTAAATTGGTAAAAGTATATGCGATTTTTGTATAAATATAGTTCGTGGCTTTAGTTACCATTACCTAATCATAATCTTATCATAATAATGATTTGGAAAAAGAGTTAATCTACTAAACTTCGATAACCATTAAACTTTTGATATCCATTAAACTTCAATAATGTTATAACATGGAAGATCTTTGAAATTTTTTTTAATCTATTTTGTTACCGCTGTGTAACATTTCTGCTTCAAAACAAAAATCTGGAATATTATAACGTTGATTAAGACCGAATATTTTTTATTGGATGATCAGATATTGAGCTTTGATCTGTTGCTGTTGCCTTTTGTAAAATCTTTATTTTGAATATTTGATAAGGCGGGAATTGAGGACAGAGTACTAACTAATGGAATAGGTTTTATTTGGTCACTGCTTCGAACTAATCTGTCTATTAAGTTCACACTGTGATCCGTTATAAATATTGTATCGCCAAGAGCAATACAAAACGAAAGGTAATTTTCTGTCAGTTGTGTTTTCCTGATAGAATGAAACCCCATGAGAGAAAAATACAATGGCATCTACGTTTTAATTTAACGCTCTTGATAAAATACTGTTACCTTAATTCTGTGCATGAATTCAACCGATCATGAGTAACTGTCCTAAACGGATTCATGCAGAGAAATTTTCGTTTATGCTCTCCAAATAACTCCCTCCAGGATTTCAGCCATGTGTGACGCATGAGACCGATTCAACGTTTTGAAGCTTATTCATTGTCAAACGTTATTCCTATTTACCAACCACACATATTTGATATTTACTTATTTTCCTCTGAAGCTCCTCCGGGTTTTGATTTGACAATTCATTTGACCATGATCGTTTGACATTCTTGGCCTGCTACAATATGTGTATGGTGTAGAAATCCACATTTGTTTATTTGACATGTTGATATTACTCAGCGTTCATCCTCATAGTTCATTCAAGTGCAGACTGAAGAAAAGGTTACTTTTAGTCAGGGAGAAATAGGTGTCAGGAAAGGCAAACAAATTTAGATTTTGACAATTTTACGTCCCTGGTTTTAAAAGATCTGTAAAATTAATGACATTCTGAATTTCACTAATGATTGTAAATAAGGGCTGAGTAAACAACTAATTGATCTCAATAAATTAATACAACTCATTATATTATGCAGTACACTGATGTAGGTAGAAGTTAGTGAAACGGATAAGCGCTGAAATACCTTTGTACACCTCCACCTGAAATACCTTTGTATACCTCAGTTTGACAAAATCTATAGCTATTATTTTGAAAGCCTGTTTAGTGTTTGTGCCAAATAAATTACTATAAATATCTGTTAGTTGATGAAAAATGTGATAACACTTTGCATTATGCTGGGCTTCGCAGCACACTTGAAGTTTTTGTTATTTTGTCATATTTTACAATCACAAATCGAGTTGAACTTATTAATATACTTTTGACAATATTTCGGTGAATAGAAGCTAAATTGGATTCCAGTTTCCTAATCATATTTTATCCTCTAGCGGTTATAAAGATAACAGTGGTTTCAGTGATCAAAATCGGATGGTGAAATAATAAAAACTTGGAAATAGCACATTCTAGGGAATAAAATAAGATAATTTTACAGATTAGCAACTATTTTATCGATTATTTTGTCCTTTGGGGTTTCATTCTTGATCAATAGCAAAATGTTTTGAGGAACATTATTATTATTATTATTATTATTATTATTATTGGAAGTTCATCGATTAAACATACTCAGGTTGTCTGCAACAAAGAGAAATTAGTACAAAATAAGTAAAAGGAATTGTCTGAAATTTCAAAGACAAAAATCAGATATCAACGTCCAATTTAAGCTGTGAACCGTTGTTTGCTATTCTTTTTATGAGAATTCTGTGTGTTGGTTTCTAACTTCCAATAGTGCGTTCATAATTAATTTTATGACATAATTTTACAGGGTTCGAGACACGGTGATACATTTATTAATCCATTCTGGAGTTTTCTCTTTTGATGCAAATATAAGTGGTTACGTGACCTCCTATTAGTTACTCGTATGCATTATAAATCCTGTTACAAGAGAGAAGTATGGCTTCATAATAAAACGGATTTTAAAATTTATTGATTTTATTAAAGATATAAGCAGGGCAACTAAGTTAGGTACTTGCGGTGGTGTTTGCAATGCTGTTGCAACTTCTGTTTCCTTACACAATTAATTTTCTCAAGATTGCATACCATTTCGCACAGTAACCGTTTGGTTCAAGGACAAATGTTGGTATGATAAAATAATGCGTAGAACAAGCAGGAAGCGTGACCACATAAGAAAGCTAATAATAGCATTAATCTTAGTCGTAGAGAAAATTACAACACGAATTGTGCAACAAATTCAATAACCAGAAACAAAGAGCAAAGGAATTTGTATTTCGTAACTTGGAAATTATTGATTCTATGGTGTAAGCTCGAAATATCATTGGAGAATTGTTCTTCATTTTGCTACATGAAAGTTGTCAACTTCAATGCCGCCACTTAGGAGCAGGAATTCGAATGGTTCGTTATATGCAGCATTTTCCGATGCAAACAAAAATCCAGAATGTTTTCATTCCTTTTTCACAGCTACACCGAAGGTTGATGATACCAATATCTATCTACTAATAAATTACGTTATTGATATCATCAACAAATTACAGACTCACAAAAGCGTGTGGTGCGAATAAAATAAGTACCCTATGCGCAATGGATCAAATTGTTAAATCACTCTGTATCCTATTCAACGTGTCTCTTGTTTAAAAAAGAGTTTCAATCTTTGTAGAAAACGGCGAAAGGGGTGCAATGACGTGCCAGTGATGCTTCAATTTACAGGCCTATTTCCCCATTGAGTTCTGTTGAGAATACAATGGAAAGAATTATTTTTAAACACCTCTACAACCACCTATAGAAAATGATCTTATATTCAACTAGCATTAATACTGATACAATATTCGGATTTCTTCGTAGCAATTTTACAGTATTGCAGCTCATAGATTTATTCCATAGGATATGTACTGCGCTTGATAACAAAGATAACACGTGTGTGGTCTTCTAGCTCTCGTATTGATTCCTTTTTCTGACTACCAATCTAACAGACTCCAGACAATTTTGTGAGGCGACGACCTCTCTTGCGTGTGAAGAAATTCTTTGCTAATGCTTGCTCACTGGAGTATTCATCAAATGATATTTACAAAATGGAATATGTACTGAGCACAGATTTACGAACCATTGGCGATTGGTCAAAGCAGTGGTTGGTTGCCTTCAATCCAACTACACCCGAGAGAATGTAATTTTGCGTAAGCTAGAGTCTATTTTTCTTGAACCGAAGTTCAGAAACGAAATTTTCTCTTTTGCTTACTTTCATAAACATCTTGGCGCAACTTTTAGTAGTCTAGGCAACTGGATCAAACATACTGATAACATATTTCTGTCGACGTAAAATATAAGAATGGCCTTGATAATACTTAAATATAAATATAGTCGAAAACTTCAGGACGTATTTTACATACATACGCTCCTTCCTAGAATATGCTTACGTTGTATAGGAAGGATGGTTGTTCCACTTAAGACTCGATTAAAGTAGAAAAACTACAGTTAGGGAGAATTATGACTGATCTTATTAGAAGCGTATCGTGTCTTAAGATTTATGAGGAAATTTGTTGGCCTACCTTGACAGATACGCAGAAGTTTCATAAACTGTGTTACTTTTATAAAATGTATATTGTGTCTCTCCTTACCTCGTTGACTTTCTACCTCCACTGGTTAGTGAGACAAGCAAGCATAATCTTAAAAATAGGAGTAATTTTATTGGTATTAGTGCTAGACTCGAAATAAATTGAAACTCATTCTTACACTCTTTTATTCTTGTTTGAAATTCACTCCCAGAGTCAATAAAAGGTGAAAGTAACTATCCTGTCCATTTCTTAACTGGTAACAGGAAATTATCTATTCTGCATACTAGAATTAGAAATAGCTGAATTGATTTACATAATGTTTTATATTAAAATCATTTGAAATAGAATCCAATGCGTGTTCGTGTATGAGTATAGAGAAAGTACATATAATTACATATTTACTTACAAATAGTTTAATTAACAGTTTAGGAAATTGCTTTAAAGTCTTAATCATCTCTATATATCAACGACTACACATTTTGTTATAAGGATCATCTGATGTTTCGGCGAATGTTAATATTAGCTTGTTTGGCTTGTGCCCAATTTATATTAAAGTTACTAAATACTTTATGTAATTAAGGAGTATTCAAAATTTGATTTCTCTACTCAATTAATTATTGTCGTATTGGTAAACAAAGACGTGACGTTCTTAAGTTTTAGCTATTGATTGTCCTCTGTATTCATTTTGGTGTATGTGATCTTGTAATCTTGTCAAATATCGGCCACGATCATTATTATTAATTTTTTCTCTCTCTCTCTCTCTCTCTCTCTCTCTCTCTCTCTCTCTCTCTCTCTCTCTCTCTCTCTCTCTCTTTGTCTCATGCCCAATTTACCTGAATAATATATGTTTACGTGTAATTGTAAAAAATCATATTAATTAAATACAACTATCCATGAAAATTTCTTATCAATTGTAGGCGAAGGACTTGTTCTAAGTTGCGAGAATTTGTAGTCCGACCCCATTTTTTAAAAACATTTATAGCAAAACAATATGTTTAAATTAAGTAACTAACAATAACGATTAGGCCCAAAATATAGTGTATTGATTTACATTAGGCTGTGCATTGCTTATCCAGCATGGTAACACGTAATTTGTGCGGTATTAATAAGTAATTCCACTTCTTAGATTTTGGTCATAATCTTTTTTGTGGTCTCTGTTTAGCTATACCATCTCGCAAATTCAGGAAGTAGGGCACTCTGTGATAATTTTGTATTCATATAGAATCTTAAAGTAGATAGAAAATTTAAATCATTCTTGAGTTGTCTATCGTCTAAACTATTATTCAAATTCTTGCGAATATTGAAACTACCTGTATATGTCATAGGTGTCCGTTTCTCGGCTTTCTGAACCATATGGCAAGTGTACAGACGGGCGAGATTTTCTGCAGAAGTTCCAATATCGTTACACTATTCAGGTATGTAAGGGGTTAGAAGCGTTATTTGGTAGTTGATGCTGTAATTATGTCAGTGATTAGAAGTGGTATTTGGTAGCTGAAGCTGTACTTGTCTCAGTGGCTAGAAGTGGGGTATGCTGTAATTGTGTAAGCGGTTAGAAGTGGTGTTTAGTAGTTTATGCTGCAATTGTGTAAGTGGTTAATAGTGGTGTATGATAGTTGGTGCTGTAATTGTGTAAGGGGTTCGAAGTGGTTAGCGGTAGCTGATGCTGTAATTGGGATGAAAGTGGTTATCAGTGGTGTGTTATAGTTTGTGTTGTAATTGGGATTGAAAGCGGTTAGAAGTGGTGTGCTGTAGTTGATGTTGTAATTGGGATTGAAAGCGGTTAGAAGTGGTGTGCTGTATTTGATGTTGTAATTGGGACTGAAAACGGTTAGAAGTGGTGTGCAGTAGTTGATATTGTAATTGGGATTGAAAGCTGTTAGAAGTAGTGTGTTGTAGTTGATGTTGCAATTGGGATTGAAAGCGGATAAAAGTGGTGTGTCGTAGTTTATGCTGTAATTGGGAGTAAAAGCTGTTAGAAGTGGTGTATTGTAGTTTATGTTGCAATTGAGATTGAAAGCTGTTAGAATTGGTGTGCTGTAGTTGACGTTGTAATTGGGATTAAAAGCTGTTAGAAGTGGTGTGTTGTAGTTTATGCTGTAACTGGGACTGAAAGCTGTTAGAAGTGGTGTGTTGTAGTTTATGTTGTAATTGGGATTGAAAGCGGTTAAAAGTGGTGTGTTGTAGTTTATGCTGTAACTGGGATTGAAAGCTGTTAGAAGTGGTGTGTTGTAGTTTATGTTGTAATTGGGACTGAAAGCGGTTAAAAGTAGTGTGTTGTAGTTTATGCTGTAACTGGGATTGAAAGCTGTTAGGAGTGGTGTGTTGTAGTTTATGTTGTAATTGGGATTGAAAGGATATATTAATATTTTATTGACATGACGTTTTTGTTTTGTTTGTTTTGTCTGCTTGTTTGTTTACAGTTATATTTTATTTGACACAACCTTCAAGATTTAGACTTAGAATTTACTTGAAACATTGAGATCAATTATCTCGTATGATATTCGTACAAACTTTTAAACCAATTATTTCAAACGCAATAATTGCATTGACTTTAAAATCAATCATCTCTACAGCAGTGATAATCCCACAAACTATAAGATCAATTATCTTCAACCCTTTAAACCCAATTATCTCCAAACGAATACTAATCGTACAAACTATTCAGTTCTAACTATATTTGCTCTATAATATACATTTATCGCTGCAAATGTTTAAAACTTTCACTTTGGTGTAACTATCATTTCTTAGTATGGCTTACTTAGGACACCTGAAACATTATTTTCGTTCTGATAGGGTGTTTCATATAAGAAGCTCCAAGAATATTGTAATTCCTAATTGGGAATTAATATTGTCACGCACGGGAATTAATTATTTGCTCATGCAAATTATTTTTTCGTGTCGAAAATAATCACTTACATATCTTTCTTTTATCCTCCCAGAGGGAGTTCTTTTATACCCATGCATCAGTTATTAATTCCATAAAGCAGGCTATTAATTTGCACGCGCGACTTATTCATTGCGAGAGAGTGATGCAAGTTGCCAATTGCGGTCGCTATTTATTTCCCCAGCGGGGAGCTTAGAAGTTGCGCTTGAGTTATTAATTGACGAATGCCACTTATAAAGTTTCAGTTTCAAACAAAGCATCTTTCTCACTGGAAAACCTTTACCTGACGACGGAGACAAATATTTAACCAAAGCATTTTTCTCATTGAAAAAGCTTTACCTGACGACGGAGACAATATTAAATGAGAATAAGGCCAACATATAGCACACATAGAAAAAAACCCAACTAATTGCAGTGTGGAAATAGATATATTCGAACGCGCTAATTTAATAAGTACCTTAACCTTGCGCGGGACATATATAAGTCTGGAGCAGAAAAGAACAATCTTCGCACGTGAATTAATAACCTTTGGACGCAAAAGTTATGGATCATACACTGACAATAATAAATACTGTGCTTTAATATATGACTCGCGCGCAGGAAATTAATAATTCCTGCGCACTTAAATTAAATTTCGAGTGCGAAAAAAGTAACTACCGCACGGAAAATAAATAAGTTACGCGCGTGAGCTATTTTAAAAATATTCTGCACGGGATGAAATTAAGTAGTATAGTGAGTCACTCCAGGGATAATGGCGCATCCCACGTTAAACAGAATAATAAATGTATAGAGGCAATAAGGGGATTTCAACATTAAAGAACATCTCTACAAAGTCCTTACCATCCATTACCCTCCCCGTTCTACTATTCTCATGATCCATGTGATTTTACTAGTGTAGTGGAGAAAAAGACAGAAAATTAGGCCGCCATTTTTTGTTTTGGGAATATAGGACAAGCAGGAATAAACATTCGGCTACTCTTTGTACTATTTTCTGGCGACAAGAGTAAATCCTGTGTTAAGATGTATCAGGACTCCGGTGTTAGTTTTGTTGAGAAAAAGGAGGGTTGTGGAGGGTATGGACATTAATTGTTCTGTGCTATGTGAAGGGTCATGGTTACAACACATTGCATGCTGGATAGCAGATAAAGGGGTGTTAGATAGTTTGTGAGGAGTATTGGTCACAACAGACGGTATGTTAGATAGTATATATGGGATGCAGGATAGGTCGATATATTTAACAAGCAAAACATAACATGATATTACAGTTATAGGTCATAAAAGCTCACATTTCTCGCAAAAACTGAGCAACATAATACACTGTTACAGACTCATCATGTGAAAAATAAAACTAAGAATCAAGATGGTTATAATATTGAAATCCCCTTTTGCATCGTAGATTGTTTACAATGTTTGACATGGGATACAGACTAGAGTGTCCCACTTTACGTCTTCAATAATTTACGCTCGCAAGACAATTCATTGTTGTGCTTCAGATAATAATTCAGTTTGTTTCCTATCGACCTAATTGAGTCATCTTAGTTCGATCTATTGATTAGTACTAAAATCAAAGTTACCACAGTACCTAATCTTAGTGTCTCTAATTTTCTCCAGGCGTGCATGCAGATTTGCCGCCTGATGAAGACAGTTGATCAGTGCAACTGTGCGCCGCCGGAGTCCCCTGAAGTTAACTTTGACGATCGGAATTACCGCGTCTGCAACGAGAACGGCCCAGGTATTATTATTAGTAGTAGTAGCATTATTATTCGTAGTAGTAGTAGTAGTAGTAGTGCTAGTTCGACACCATCACACAGCA
>JAECUM010049685.1:0-24775 GCA_016617855.1 Megalonaias nervosa | reverse complement strand
AAACTTCACGGATGCAGAGAGACCACGTCCGGCGGAAATTCTGCAATACTTAGTGGCGAAAGTGGCCAAGCCATGTGACATCAAAGGACTACAAAATGGAGGTAGAGGCATTTACTTCCTCTTTGCTAAAGGAGAAACGCCGTTGTATGGGAATAACCAATCGATCGAATTCAGAGGCAAAGCGGTCCAGACATACGCCCCCCCCCCCAACCCCGATCGAGAATCTGGGAGAGAAATCGGTAGACGTTCACTTCTCCGGACTGCGACTAGAAGTACTGACAAGCGAAATCAATACCAAGGTAGGAAAGAAATATGGGGTTATGTTACTATGGCCACTTACTGGAGATTTCCCACAGTTTATACTGGAGTGAGAGTGATAAGCCTCTCGATGGAAGATGCAAAGAAGATTCCACCCTTCTTTTGCATCATGGGATGCCAGAACCATCGCCAATGCAACAGATGTGGAGCCACTGGCCACCTCCCCAGAGACTACCAAACCCAGGCACCACCAAATGTCACCAAACACAGCTCCAAAGACATATGCAGCAGCAGTATCAAATGCTACGACATAAAAGACCTTACAAACAGTGTGTGATTTGTGTGATTTAGATTTTTAACGTAGTTTTAACAATTTTTCAGTCATATCGCAACGATGTCTGCAGTGTGACAATTTATAGTGATGTCTAGCACAGGGGCATCATGCCGCAGACATGTGGCATGATGTCCCACCCAGTCACATTATCCTGACACCAGGCCGACCAGTCCTAGCACTAACTTCTTAATGCTGAGCAGTAGTAGAGAGAAAGGCTGGTTCTGGCTCCAACCCCCTTCCCACTCTCAGAACAAATATAAATTTACTCTCTCGCTAACCAAAATTCCATCCAAAAACGATTTTCCCAAAATTAAAAAACTGGTTCTAGCTCAAATATATTTTGAGATTAAATGAGCCATCCCCCCCCAGCCTTTCTCTCTACTACTACAATCACTTTCACAGCGAGGCAAAACAAAAATAATTCTCAGTTATTCTGTTATCTGTTTGATTATTAAACAAATAAATATATAAATTGCCCAACCAGCCTTCCAAAAGACTAAAAAATAAATCTACCGGATTTTGTTTGTAACAGATGTTGCATTATATATGCAGTCTGGAAATCAATAATACTTTACATCAGCCAAGCCTTACAAACATACCTGTTTACTAACCTCTACCGTGTAAAATCTACCAGATTTTATTTGTAACAGATGTTGCCTCATATACACAGCCTGAAAATCAATAATACTATACATCAGCCAGGCCTTATATGAAATCGGTTTCAGTACTGCCTTATATGAGTTTAATCACAGTATCATAAAACATGCAGAAGATGTGATTTTCCAGAATGACTCATAATCATAGTACATAAAACATGCAGAAGATGTAATTTCCTAGAGTATCATAAAACATGCAGAAGATGTGATTTTCCAGAATGACTCATAATCATAGTACATAAAACATGCAGAAGATGGGAGAGACATAAAACATTCAGATTATGTGATTTTTCAGAATGACTCATAATCATGTGATTCATCTTGCGTGGGTGTTATAGCAGTATACCAAAAACGGAATTGTTCATAAGCTTAAAGAAGTTTTTTTCAAAATCAGTTTTTGCTACAGCTCTTCTCGAAGTGTTTGAGTTAATATAACCTCTCATCCACGGCGACTGATTAAACTTTAAAACTCTATGAACTTTCTTCAACAGAAGACCAGCATCTACTGCTTGTTTGAAAACTTTGTAATGTAAAACATAATTTTTCTTATAGAGTAAATTTGGTACTAGTTTTTTTACTATAGAATTTTGTCTTGGTGATTCTGTCGCTTGTTGTTCTTGAGATAACAAATTATAATCTATTATCATCGATTCTGCACAGAAAGGATAATCGTTGTGTAAATTATGCAGCGAAATAGGATAATCAAGATCAACCTCAACGAAATACGAAACATCGTCAGGTATCTTTTTTTCTGTCTCTGATAGAAATTGTTCAGCCGTAATCCAACGAAATCCACCAAAAGGCATTGGATAACCGTACAAATTATTATAGTCTAGATAAATTATATACTTCGAAGGAAGCTTAGGATTGTACTCTTTCAAGTATTTATTGTTTGCTTCAGCATATTTCTTTGTTATAACGCTAATACTGCCTCGAATACCTTTTTCGATAAAATTGAACATATCAACGTCAGTCAGTAATTCTATCCTTACTTTACTAAATTTTAACAGAGCGTCCCAAGATAACCCGGGAGCAGAATAATACCAACAAGGATCTAGTCCATAATTGTTGTAGCTTACTCCACAAAAACATTCAAAAACATCTGCAAGTAATAAAACATCTGTTTTTAAATATAAATCATGATAATCGCCAAACGTCTTACAATCAAATTCTTTCCAAATATCTTGTGCATATTTACATTCGTCATCGGTTATATTTTCATTTTTAAGTTGCGAATAAAATTTATCCTTGTCAGGTAAAGAAGTTTCATCAAATTTACTCCAATCATCAAGGTACTCGTACGGAAATACTCCTTTTTTAGTCAGTAGATTAAATTTATCTCCAAAACAGTCTCGTAGGTTATCAAACTCGCTACAATCTTTCACTAGCTCATCCAGTGATGCTGCCATAAACTGTAGACTGTCAATAAAACGCAACTTACCTAAAGTAACTGACATATACTTTTCAAAATTATTTGGAATGCATTTGATTACGTTATCAAGTTTTAAACGAGATATTACGTCAGGATCACCAAACGCTTCTACGATAATATGGCTATCATATCCTCGAAAGTTGTGAAGAACTACAGGAATAAAATTTGGAGCATGAAATTTTAAATTACACTTATCATGAGCCGCTCCACGATATTGACCGGTCAAATGGCAATGGTCATGTACTTTTTTGTTATCAGGCGAGTCAAAAGCTTTTTCACAAATATGACAAAATTCCACTTGCTCGTGATCAGATTCTTGTTGAGATGTCAGTTTCGTCGTTGGAGTTATTCTTTTTAAACGATTAAATATATTATCAACTTCGTTAATTAACTGCTTGAGAAGCCAAACAGCCGGATTTCTACCACGATATAATTTGATTGGTTTAGATAATCTCGATCAGCACAACAAACTATCTTATACGCTACGCCGCATGGAACATGGTTTTGAGTTTTTCTTGTACTCGATTGGTTAGGATTATTTTCTACGCCAAGTACAGGCTGAAGTAAGCATTCGAAATCGGCATATATAACGAAAGGAATTTTTAGTTTGTGATGGTGATTGACAAACTGTAACACGCTATTTTCTTTGGACGGCATCGTTATTCGTTGTACGTCACTACAGTACTGCAAATGCTTTTGTAATGTTTCATTGTTTTCACAACCGTGCAAACAGCGATAACAAAAAACGTTTTTTTATTTCGTTTATTATTCTGTCTGCCAACTAGTCCGTTAAAGTTTTTGATCCAAACGTAATGGTTCTTATAAAACAGCAAGTTTATCGTTGATTGTGAAGCTTTTTCTGAAATATATCTCGGATAGACGTGTTCTTTTTCATCTAGTCCGAAAACATTTATTGAAACATTATTTTGCTTTTCAAACTTTGGTATTTGATTTTCTGCAACTGGAAAGTCGATGCCATTAAAATTTAAATTTGATACGTGACTAATATACTTGTCAACACGATCAGCATTTTTTTCTGCTGGAAATAGCGCAGAAAGAATAGCCCACTGAAAACATCTGTTATCGACGTTCTTTACGTTTATACAGCATTTTTTATTTTTTATTTTTTGTGGCAGGTCAGTATACGAACTACCGCGTAATACGTTATATTTTATTGTGTGAAATAAAATTTCCGTAATAATTTCAAACTTCCAACCCGAACCCGATTCGGTATATTCTTCTATCTTTTTCCAAATTTCCTGGTGTAATTCATCAGCTAGTGACAAAAGATTAGTCCCAAGCAAAACACGCCTTGATTTTGCATTAATGTAAGGGTCTGCGATTTCCTTGTCAGTCGATTCTTCGGTCACAAGTAGCTTTGAAAATATAACGTGATATTGCACTAATATTCTTAGACCCTTCTGTTTTTCAAGTTCACGTTTTACAGTTGGCTCTAGCAAATGATAGAGATTTGTTGCAGTGAAATTTACTAGTACGATTTGTTTATCAAACCGATAACTATTGTCAAATCCAATAAAAGCAGTCGCTATTTTTTCAGGTTCTCCCATAAGACTCTTCTTGGCTATATCACGTAATTTCAACATTGCTATATAATGTGATGTAATATTATATCTCTAATTAGTTGTTCGATCGATAACTTACCGCGCGCTAGTTGAAAAATCAATTAAAGATATAAAAAAAAAAAACTTACAATATAATGACACAAAATCTGACAAGCGCAAACGAGCAAGAAGCATATCATGTTTATCTGAAATATAACTTATACACTGGAAATGCATTAGGTTGCACGCTGGTTGAAAAATCAATTAGAGATATAAAAAATCCTTATAATATAATGACACAAAATCTGAGATATATCGGATTGACAGCGGAGGAGCAAGAAGCATATCATGTTCATCCGAAATATAACCTTTATGCTGGAAATGCATTAGGTTCGGTTATTAACATAAAATCTCAAAAATCAATAGGAAAACCAACACCAGCTGGTATGATAATTTCAGTGAAAGGTGATGACACAGATATGACTAAAATGTTTAGAAAAGATTTTATTTATACTTTGTTCTGCGATGATATTCCAAAAGGAGAAAGAGTATGTAGAATAAATGGCTCGATTAGCGATGACAATATTGAAAACTTATCTTTACAAGATGAGTTTCAACGCCACCCAAAATTTGATTTATACGAAGCAAATGATAAAGGAATTATACGACATGTAAAAACAAAAAAAGTATTAGGTAATTTGAGTAATATGGGGTATCTCATGGTAACTGTCGGACGAACACTAGCCAATAAAGTTAATTATCAATTTCATCGTTTTGTTTACGAAACATTTAACGGCGTCATTTCAGATAATTTATTTATCGACCATATTAACAAAATTAAAACTGATAATTGTTTAGAAAATTTAGATCCAGTTACACCAGAAGAAAACACCCGACGTGGATCTAATTCTGATGGATCTAATTTTAAAAATCCTAAAAGATCAGTTATTTCAGTAAATTTAGAAACTGATAAAGAAATGAAATTTAAATAAATATCAGCTGCAGCAAAGCATCTTAAAATTCATTCACAGAGAGTAATAGACGTCGCCGACGGCAGAACTAAAACAGCAACGTCAATGTCAACTTTTGATAGATTTAGTTTCAGATATGATGATTAATGATATTTTGTAATTCTGCCTTAGTAAGACAGCTATGTGCAAACATCAAAACATCATCGCGATCAAATTTTAATGTTATAAAAGCACTATCATTAAGTTTATTTTTTTCTGCTGCTGTTAGTAATATCCTATCATTTTCGCCAGGCATTACAATAACGTCAGCAGAATACGAACTAAAACCCGACAGACATTTTCGAACTGCTTCGGCTAGTTCCTTGTAATTTAATATATTAACCTTTTGATGATATTTTACCTCGTCAGTCATATCTTATAACAATAAATTAGATAAAAGTATATTATAATATGGATCTGATGAAACGACTTGCTGAAATATATGCGGAAGATACAATCACAGACAATGTTAAAATCACTAGCGATACAATCGCAGACAATGTTAAAATCACTAGCGATATAATAGACAAATCTGCTAGCTATAGCGAAGATGATATTTTATACAACAACGAATCTGACGATGAAGATGAAATAGTCACCGTCACTGACAGAAAAAATTACAGCAGACCAACAACTGGACGACATAATGTTAAGTATCACATTGCTAAAAAAATAATAAAATTTAATTTTACTGTTGCCGAACAACAAACATTTTGGCAGCTTATCAAACCGTTTTTAAATCTGAAGATAACTGGCCAGCAAAGGAGTATAAAATACGATTTTATTTTTGCTAAGATATTCAATTTGATGCCAGTTGATAATAAAAGAAAATTACATTTAATTTCTTTATGTAAAACTATCAAATGTAAATCTGTGCTTGTGAAATACGAACAAATTTACAATAACATTATTGCATCGACTTAGTTGGTATCCAACTATTAAATTTATCGCTATACCCGCGCCACTTAACTAAACTTTTATTGCCTTTTTTCCTAATAACTTTTTTGATAACGAAAACATCTTGTTCAGTTTTCTGTAGTTCTTGGTCATAAAAACTACCTATGATCGGCTCACCTAATAAATCTTTTAACGCGTATGTTACGGGTATTGTTAAAAGTACTTTATCAACGACAAATACTTCTTCAGTCCAGTTCGGAGTAAATCCTTTCTCAAATGTTTTTTTCGTCAGAGAAATTCTAACTTTATCACCAACTTTAAATTTATGTCTGCGGTACATGTTTTCATTTGCTAATATTGGATTTTTGATTGAGTCGTTTGGCGATAGTTTAGTGGTTCGGTGTTTCGTGTTATTATATTAGTCAACAATGTTTTGTAAATTGTCAATATATTTATTGATATTTTTAACTGTCAGATACTTGTGTATTCTTTCGTTTAGCGTGCGATTAAATCGCTCTACTACGACACTTTTTCCCTCATTTCCTGTAACATACTTTTTGATATTATTTTGTTCCGAAAACTGCTCGAACTTTTTATTGAAAAATTCCGCTCCGTGATCGGTCCAGATTTTATTTGGTTTTCTTTCAGTACTTGTTATTATTTGTTCTAGCACATCAGTTATCCACGTTCCTGTTTTATCTGAAACAGGCACACTAAAAGCATATTTGCTAAAAATATATACAACGTTAAACAAGTATTTCTTATTATCATTAAATTCGGCTAGATTTGACACATCTACTAAATCTATCGCCCAGATATCATCAACGGCATTTGCGACAACTTTACGTCGCGTAAACTTTTTTTTTTAGGTTTATGCAGTTCAGCTGCTAGATCATCAAATAATTCTTTCCCAAGTCCTAATTTATATTTTGCTCAAATCATTCCCTGCACCAGCCTTCTGTCAAAACGTTCTCGCATATTTGTCGGCTCCATATCACGAAGTTTGTCTAACATTACTTTATCGCAGTCTGATTTTGAGTTTTCATGATCACGATAACAAATGTCATGGCGCATTGCTATTGCATCAACTTGATTGTAAGGTTCTTGTCCTGGTAGCGGATTATCATTTTCATCTAGTTGTTTATCAAGAGGATTATAAGGTCCAGTATATTTATGGCCTGGCAATGTCAAGCCTCCTTTTGGTTTTGGTAATTTGCCAATTACTTTATGTATATCTATACCTGTTCCAATCATTTCTCTGTTGTTACAACGTTGGCAATATGTGACAATTTTATTTTTCTCGAGACATAAATCTCTGTCAGAATCGCACTTGCATATCATTCTATATTTTTTAGTCGTCTACTAAAATAATCTCCCTGACAACGTCAGGAGGGTAACCAGCTCCCAACGACTTCTTTAAAAACATACTTTTTCTTTTTCCGCAGATTGCACAAATACTTTTCAGCATTGTCCTGTTGTTTTTTGTTTTTTCTGTTGTTTCATTGATATTTTCTGTTTTAGTTTTACATTTGAGACAATATGTTGACATTATATATTTATAAATTTAGATAAAATTTATTGCAAGCCTTAGATAGATTTACAAATATTTATTGCAATCTCATCATTAGCGTGAGGAGGTTGTTTGTCAAACTGTAAAATAAAATTTAAAAAATTAAATTCCCTGACGTTGTCAGGTGGCTGGGACATTTGTTTAATGAACATTATACAATAAAATCCACAAGCAGAAGTTCCAACGGGTTGAAGTTGATTGGACGAATAATATATTTTTTATATTTTTTGTTTATATATTTTTTTATTACATCGCTCGGAGGAAGTCCAAACGAGTCAAAATAATTGTTATTATAAACTGCTACCCAATGTGTACCAGAGCCGTCATTGAAATCTTGTATATTTATCACACACGAACCACCTGATGCGACACCTTCGGTGTCGAGTTCATCTTTAGAATAAACTCCGTGGAAATTTTTTACTTGTTTTAGTTTATCAAGTATATCAAAGTTACTTAGCGGGGTGGCCGCATTCCCGGCAATGTTAGTCCTCGTCCTCCTATTCCTAACAGATTTGGCAGTATACTTCCCGCTAGTCCCGCTAAAAGTAAAGGAAGAAATCCTCCTTTGGTTGTTCTTCGACGTTTTGTTGTTTTCGTTGTTTTCTTTTTTTTCGTTGCTGTTTTTCTTCGTTGTGGCATTATATTTATCAGTCACATAAAATTAAGCTTTAGACTATTTTCTTTATACCATGACCTTCAACTGCTTTTTTCGTTGCGCCTGATATTGCGTCAGACGCTGCTGCTAGTCCTAATGTACCTAACACCGGTAAAATTTTAGGTAATAACGTGCTAGCTAGTACAGATAGTGCTGGACCAAAGAAACCACCTTGTTTTGACATCGCTGTTATTTGTGCGGCACTTAAATATAAAACAAAAGGTTTTTTACGATCGTACCTGTTTACTTGATTTTTTGTCAACATTAATTTTGTTAAAATACCCTTGCAAATGTCAGGGTTGATTTTTAATGATACCTGTCTCTGCTTTGCAACAGCAGCTGTTAATTTTTTAACTTGACCATCAGTCAGATATATTTCTTTTATAATATATTTTGTCATCTTATATAACAATTGCAGATTAAACTTGGACTGTCATTTTACCTCCAACGGAATCTATCGTAACAAATCTGTCGCTGATCACTAACGCGTACACGTACAACTGTGCCATAGGAACTGCTCCGAGAGTCCAAGTAATTTCAATATCAGCTGTTGAGTCAACAGCTCGCTCGCTATGTTTACTAACATCAAAATAAAATATTGGATAAAGTGTACGAAACTCCTCTACTGATATTTGAGATCCATCTTCAACATCCTGATATTTTTGCATTGCGTCGAGTAGATACATGTAAGGTCGAGTAATATTTTTATTAGCATCGTCTGCAAAATTACATTCTATCGCTCGCTCTGGATATTGCTTTGAATTTAGTCTAGCATATATTCGTCTAACATCAGCGTTATCAAATATCGCATTATTTTGTTGTTGATTACCACGTCGCGCTTGCCGTTGAAATACAACAAATAATTGTCTCGACAGTTGTTCGCTTGATGTTGTTGTACCTCGCCATGTGTAGTCGGTAGTATTTGGAACTGCTGTTTGATATATTTTATGCTGCTGAAAATAAATCTTGTTTGTGAGGTTTTCAAGAATATTATTTAGTTCTGACATTTTAGTGATCGACAACGTTATTCGTGGCATCCACAAAGCAAGTTTGTTTATGATAAACTGTACATCAGCTCCGCCTGACCTAAACAAACAGTCGTTTTGTGCTGCTCGATCTAAAATAAGTGTATGTTTAACTCCACGAAATACTTTATTATAATCGCGACAAAATCCAAATATTATACTTAACGAAAGCATCATTGTAATTTGACGTGATCCTGCTGTACGTTCTTTTCTTCTATCAAAACCTTCATTGTAACGTATATTTCTTACGCCAATTGTGTTGTTGATTAAATCTAACATTACGACAGCGGTCGCAGCTGCAGCTGGTGGGGTTATACCCAAATTATTACAAGCAGCAGTAAGCGAGACTCTTACAACGTCTACATTAGCGTCTGCAGCTGGTGCGGCTATACCTAGTGCGGCCGCATTAACAATAAGAAAAGTTCTTACAATTACAAGATCTGCAGCAGCGTCAGCTCCGTGTAATAAAACACCTTTCGAGAAAAGTTCGGTTGATTCAGCTAAACCACGTCCAGTATCTTTAAACCACACCATATTCGTTGCAGTTGATCTGGAGTAATCATCAGAAAACGAAATAATATTTAAAATTGTACTTGCAACTTGCAGGTGACTTGAAATATCTTCTACAGTTTGATTAGCTAGTTGATATCTAGCACTTTTGAATAAACACCAGCCATTATTTATAAGAGCTACTTCTGTTCCAGCTGCAATTGCAACAGCTGGATTGGCTACTGTCATAATCTGACCGCGAACTTCTAACATTGCTTTGTGAGGAAGTAGAAATACATCTTCATCTCGAGTATTAAATGTTCTAATACCAGTTTTATTTGGTTCATTAGAATTTTCGTCGAGATACTCAACGTACTCAAATTCTGTTACAGTGTCATCGATGTCATAAGTTTCTGCTAAATCGAGATAATTTTTAACGGACATTTTTTATTTATTAGATTATATAAAATTTTATTGCGGCGCCGTTACTTTATATATTAATTTTTGTATAATTTGCTCGCCTCTTGGTGATAAAAGTTTTTTCGTTGTTGTTATCATAGCGCGTTGAGTTTCTTTTGTTGGAGCGATTTCTGATATAACTTGTTTTATCTCAGATGTAGACGGTGCGCCTTTTATTTTATCAGCTATTTTTTGTCCAACCGCAGTTCCAGCGGCAGATGCGACTCCAGTTGCAAAAGCTTTACCTGCGTCAAGTGCAATTGGTGCAACTTTACGCGCGATTCCCGGAACATTTTCAATAACTTTAGTAAATATATTTCCAAAAAATCCTCCTACTATTTTTCTCCGATAAATTTTTTTTCTCTGTTTTATTATATCTGAGGTTGTATAATTTTTATTGTCAATCACGAAGTGATCACGCGCAAGTGTAAATAATAAGTAACAACCTCGTTGTTCAGATCCAACTGTCGTCCAGATTGATCTGTCAACTGCATATGTATTGATGATATCTGATTTTCAACATTTAACGGATAATATATAATATGACGCGGAGTAATTTGCATGAGAGAACCTGGTGGAACATCCGGCGAGAAACTATAAATCGTTTGTCCTTTACTGCCCTGGGCTGAGTAAGATCCAGAAGCAATAGAGCAATTTACTAATATTGTATTTACGTCAGTTATATTTACCGACAGTTCACCGTCATATGTAATAATTTCATTAGGATCTAAACAATACGCTTTATGTTCAAATCCTATCAGTGGTGCGATACTTCTTGGTGATATAAAACTAACTGACATATTTTTTTTGTCATTCTAGCTCGTAACGTGTTATAATTTGCTGCTAACTCGAAATTATCAGATTTTATCTTCTCTTTTTGCATAAGCTCTTTTATCGTCTTATTTAGATCATCGATATTATAAGCTCCTTGTGGAATTTTAAATATTCTCCATTGCGTGTCTCTTATTGAAATAATTGCAATCTCATCATTGACACCAGTTTTTATATTAGCCATAGCATTCCAGCAAGTACAAGAAATTAATCCAGTTTCATACTGTTTTTCAGTATCAAGTTGTATTGGCGGAATATAATTTACTGAAAAATTTGCGCTATCTTTTGCGGTTGTACTAGAGTCTAGCAATAATGTTGTTGACATTTTTTATATTAAATCATTTTACAAAATTGATATTTACAACATTGACATTTACAAAATTAAATCACCTTGATTTATATCAAATCACTGTGTAAAGTTTCATACTCGTCAGATGATAATAAATTTTCCGATCTTAGATGATCAAGTTTATCAATAATTTCATTATCAATTTCAACACTAATATTACCAGCTTCTTTTGAATATATTAATAGCATTAATCTGCCTATCATCTCAGCAGTTGATGTAAATATTTTTACACCAGTTCCATTTTACTCATGCGAAGATTCTCATTATCTTCAAACGCGTCGTAAAATTCTATATTTTTATATTCTCCAGATCTAAATTTCTCCGCTAAGAGTTTTAAATTATAGGCAATAATACCATCTCAACGTTTACAAAGTTTTTTTAAGATCTTCTGTTTTAGCTCTTCCAATCCTGCTATAAGCTTCTCTTCCGTCTCTATAAATATTATCTATTTTTTCAATAAGATCATCATATTCGTCTTGTGACAATTTATTGATATTATTAATATCTTCAATATCATATTTTTTTATAAAAGTTTTGTAATCGGATTCTGTTACTTTATCTTCTGCTATTTTTATATTTTTTTCAACTTGCTTCCTTCTTTCAGTTTCCTCTGGAGATATAACTATTGGTTCTTTAATCATTGCCGGTACTCTTTTTAAATCTATTTCTTTTGCTATGGTACTCAAAACATTACTATGATGATCGTACTTTTTTTCATTAATTATTTGATTAATAGCTTTGATATAAAGATCGGCGATAATACCTTCTCGGTATTTTCTAATAGCTTCGTAATATTCTTTATTTTCCGGCACCACTAAATCAATCTGTTTCTTATTATCCTCTGATATTTGCGTTAACTGTGCAATTTTTTCGTCAGCATTATATTCTTTTCTTAAAATATCGTATATTCTCGAATCTTTAAAACGGTATCTTATGTTAAACATTTTATACTCATCATCATCTATTTTGTTATTTATATTTTGTAAGGCTATTTCAAATTGTGATGATGTTCTTGGATAAAATTTTTCAATTTTTTTCTCTATATCTTCTAACCTAATTCCAATCGGATCAACTGATACTCTTTCTGATAATCTTTGTTCAAGTAAAAGTGGATTATTTAATAGCCGTCTTAGTTCAGCTTGTCTAGCGGTAGGATCAGCAATATGTTTTACAAGTTCTCTAGCTAACTTTACCTTTTCTTCATCAGATCTTCTAATAATTTTTGCAGCAGCTGCTTCTTGTTGTTCCTTAACAAGCCCGACTAAACCTTTTTCTTGAAGTTGTTTAACTTCTTCGTCTGACAGCGTCCTAGTTTCGGGTTGTTTTCCAAGTATTGCTTCAGTAACTGGTTTGAGAATCATAGCTGTTGTTTCTGCAGCAGTTACTTGTCCACGTCGCGCTTGCTGTACTTTTTGCTTAAATGCTGCTTGAGATTGAGCAAGTTTTTTTCAGATCTTCTATATGCTTTCTATATTTTGCTCGTTTATCCATAATTATTATATATAAATTTTATAAAATTTTAAGAAGTGGAAAACACATTACTGCAAGTAAATGTCAATACAACAGCGAAGCATTTTAGTTGGATCATTTGTAAGTTTATCAAATAAGAAAAAGTTATATTTATCCTTTGTAGCTTTATGATATAATTCGATAAATTTATCTTTTGTTACATCACCACATTGCTCATTCACGATATTTCTAACGTCAACATTATCCAGTCCCGGAAATAATATAAAACAACCAGTATTTCGCCGAATAAATCTGTCAACATTATTAAAACCTTGAGCTAAATAAATAGAATTACATTTCTTATTACGTGACAGTGAAAAATAGGATCTTATTTTATTCATTTCTACATTGTTTAACGGAATATCATCAAAAACTACTATCTTATGTTCGTCCGCATCAAGTTGATTAACTGGAACAAGATCTTCTGGTTGTCTGATTATAAACAAATCTTCGCCAGCCTCAAGATCATCACGAAGTTTGTCATTATATTCGTTTAGTAGCTCGTACTTATCTTGATGTGGATTAATTGTGTAAATATAAACTCGACCGTAATTAAAATTATCTCCGAGAAGCAAGTTCATTAGCAAATTTGTTTTTCCCGGTCCAGTTCGCCCAACAATAAGATAATGACAATCTGGAAGTTCATTGTTATGTTTATGTTTCACCAACCGCTCTGTATCAAAGTTTAATATCGACGATTTTGCCATAATTTTATATAATATAATTTATATAATATGAGCTACTATACAAAATTTGAAACATTATTAATAGATTCGTTGACTGAAGGTTATCAAGGTGACTTATCTAAGTATGCAACTCTTGATCAGCTAAGAAATGAAATTGATGATTTATTAAATATAACAAGTGTGGATCAAAATGAAGTCGTCGTTTTTCAGGACAAACAAGGACGATTAAAGACGAGTAATGTACAACTGTCAAATGTACTTGTGCGAATTCCCACCGCGGTTGTTAATAATATTGTTACTTTTACTAATCAAGGTAAGATACAAGATTCTCGTAACTCGATTAACCATTATGTCAAAAAAGCTGGTGATTCATTCACTGGTAGCATTATTATGAATCAAAATAAAATTATAGGCCTTGGAAACCCAACCGCAGATGCGGACGCCGCAACAAAAAAAATATGTCGACGATCAAGAATCTAAGTACCTATTAGTCAACGGTGGTATAATGCGTGCATTTCTCAACATGAACAATAACGGCATTAATAATCTTAGAACACCGGAATTAGATTTTGATGCTGCAACGAAAAAATATGTTGATGATAAGGAAATTCCTATGACAACTTCGTTAAAAACAATCGGTGATGAAATGATGTTGCTACTCAGTGCTACTTTTTCTATTTTCGTAGAAATATAAACAAGCCTTTTAAAAAAATAAACAGAAAAATAAAGTTAGTAATGGGGGATTTATGCTGGATAGCCCCATTAATTCTCTTGAAAGAAAATGGACCACTCTGTTATACTAACTTACGTCCCTTGAGCAACAACTAACCATTCCAACTGTATCGTATTAACTTGTTAGTATCAACATCACTACATTTCACGTGTTGATTGATGCAATCACATGACCAAAGAAAATATGAACAAAGGGTTTTAGAGTTCGAAGTTGCATAAGTTTTTTGACCACCATCTCCAGTGGACGCAGATCCACGTTCAATTTCAGTTATACCTTCGGGAATGAAATTATTGCTTTCAGCTTCATTCTGACCACCCTCTGTGTTAGAACTATTATGTATAATGGTCAATAAAATGTGTTTAAGAACATAAATGTATATTTGCTGCTAACTCTCTCTCTCTCTCTCTCTCTCAATATAGAACAAGCAAATCCGACATATACCATGGTATGTCGTAAGACAAGACTAATAGAGGCAGTTTCATTTGCACTAGGATTCGTCCCGTAATACTGTTCTGAGTAATTGTCGCACTCGTCGAGATTATGGCGCTCTGATGTGGATGATCCGAAAACTAAAGGACAATGTACAACTAAAATGATCTTTTTTTGCATTCTTCATAGTTTTTATAATATGTTTTTATTCGCTTTAAAAGTGTAAGTTGAGATGCTTACTTTCGTTATTAAAATCAAGTTAGTCAACGCTTCCAACGCAACCTAATACCCCCAAATTTTACACGCCTCCTTTCCAATTCACTTTGTTTTCCTCAAGCCCCAATATTAACACAAGATTGAAACAGCATTAGATCGCATGTCTGTAATATTAGGTTTAAGCTGAGACAGGACATTCGATCGTATGTCTGTAACACTGGCATTAAGATGCGAGAGGGCATTAACTCACATGCCTGTTTAACATTAGCATTAAGTTGAGAAATAATATTAATTAGATCGCATGTCTATGCAACACTAGCATTAAAGTGAGACAACATTCGATCGCATGTCTAACACTGGCATTAAGCTGAGAGAGCATTCGATCGCATGTCTGTGTAACATGTGCATTAAGCTGAGACAGAGAATTCAATCGCATGTCTGTGTAACATTAGCATCAAGTTAAAACAGCATTCGATCGCTTGCCTGTGCGATATTAGCATTCATTTTAAACAGCGTTGAATAGCATGCCCGTACAATATTAGCAGCGCAAATAGAGGACATCACATCAATATCTAGTTCAAATTAAATTACAAGAATCAGCCTACAGGAATAATTGAAAATATATATTTTCTGGCGATGAAGAACTGAATAAGAAGGAGAAACTGCTATCCTGATTTCAGGATATGGTTCAGAAACGTACTTTTGAGAATTAACTCGGAATTCAGGTGTTTCCAAATGACATGGAAACAAAAGTGTTTGGAATTTAGACGATTCCAAATGACATGGAAAGAAAGGAATGTGGAATTTAGATGATTCCAAGTGACACGGAAACATAGGAATGTGTGCAATTTAGCCGATTCGTAATGACACGGAAACAAAGGAATATAAGGAAATTTAGATGATTCCAAATGACACTGAATTAAAGGAATGTATGGAATTCAGACGATTCCAAATGACATGGAAAGAACGGAATGTTCGACAACACGGTATAATAGTTTTTAACATCAACAGATGATAGCCATATGGTTACAAATGATAATATTTATACGACCCAAGCCAAATTAAAATTTCCAAACCATTGAAAGCTATCTTGGAATATAAGCAGAAAATACATACACTATGGTGATAGTAGAAGATTAACAAAATCAATGTTGAAAAGCAAACCGATACACAACAAGGCATTGACAATGTTCATTTAATACAGGAACAAAAAGAAATGTAACTGGTCTGTAATGGTAGATTAAAAACAACTAGCAACATAACTATTTTATAAATCTAACAATTTGTACTCTGATATCTTCCATATCTCCTTAGTACCTTACTGAATAGGAAAAGAACCAGCTGATTATGCCAATTAAGGCTAGTAAATTACCTGTTTCATTTTTAATTGAATATTGAAAAAAAGTTACATTTATCAATAAAGAACTAAATAGGCTTGGACTTTGAACATCTCCATTACACAGCCAAAAGTTTGTCTTAATCGATTTTCTATAGCAACCAACAATTTACTTAATCGATTTTCTATAGCAACCAACCATTTAACTAGCAATCAGTCTTAATGTTGTAGTACTGGCTGGTACACTTAATCCTTTTCCTAAATGACGGTGTTAATCTCCTTCCTAATCGCAACAGTTTTTTTTAATTATTTCATTATTTAGATTTATATTTGATTTAAAACTGCATGAATCATTTATTTTTGTTTTACTACCAACAACATTTAATCATTTTAACCTTTGTATTGTCATTCTTTCAGTTAGTATTTGTCACAGAATTGACGAATGGATGGTTGGAATGCTACTTATGGAGAATATAGAGACAATATGCACCAAAAATTAAGATGATTTAATTAAATGATTATAATGAATAAAAAAAATTATATTGCAGAATAGAAATAAAACAAAACCAAATAAATAGATAAATAACTGCAGTTAACTGTTCTTAAATATTGTCTATTCTTAAAGTTCTTAAGTGCACTTTATGTTCACTGGTATTTCCGCACTGTATTATTCACCGATTATATACGCCCTCCAATTTCTTCTTCACTGCATAGGTACGCCCTCCAATGATTCTTTCATTGTGCAAGTGCGCCTTCCTATGGCTTCTCTACAGTGTAGTGAATTATAGGGTATTTCGTATGACTAGGGATACCCTGCCCCGTCGTGCTTAGGACGTCCCGGGTTGTCCGCCCTTGTGGCAGGATTCCCCGGCTAGGGCAGTCTTCCATTAGCAGTCTCAACCTGGCCTTACCTCTCCAAGTTGGACACGGCTACAAACGAAAGTCGTTTCGAGTCGGGTTAACGTGTACATGGAGGGACTTATATACAGTGTCCTCGTGCTCCGTTTTATTCAAGTGCACTTTTTATGTCACGTCTATAATAACTTTTATCTCTCTACACTAAATAAAAGCAAACCTATATGAATGCAAGACAATGAAAATAATCAATATTTACGTTGCAGCTGACATATACAAATAGATTATAATATAAAAGTATAGTATATTCAACGTACTAGTGTTGCATACTTGAATATAAATTTCAATCAATATATTTGACAAACATAACAGTCTGTAGGTTATAAACAATGACTCATAGTAATAAATATGTAAGTAGTGAAAAACAATCTACTAGAATGAGTTGTAATGAATAAAATAGGATCCTCAAAATATTATTCCTATAAAATAGGATCCTCAAAATACTATTCCTATAAAATAGGATCCTCAAAATACTATTCCTATAAAATAGGATCCTCAAAATACTATTCCTATAAAATAGAATCCTCAAAATACTATTCCTATAAAATAGGATCCTCACAACACTACTCCTATTCTGTGTGAACAAAAAGAAGAAAAAAAGATAAGTTTTACCTCTCAATAGTATAATTCCCAGTTGTAACACCATTCCCGATATTATTCAAAATAATGAAATAAAGAAATGTCCAACCTTAATCTGGCCGCTCTAAATGTCCAAGTTTTAACTCCTGTCGATAGAAACTGTCCAGGTTTTAACTCCTGTCCATAGAAACTGTCCAGGTTTTAACTCCTGTCCATAGAAACTGTACGTGTGACTGCCAAAGGTTTACATTGCATATGGTCGTTTCATACAAACCCATTGCAGGTATTATTAAGTGCACGAGCTTCTCGCCTCTACAGTGAACTTCAGATAATCCATTTTAGTACAATCGACTTCAGATAATATATTTTCAGATCTTTATTATACTAAGAATCTAAACATATTCAATGCATAAATAAAAGAAAGGAATAATTTTAAGTTAGTTTGTGACAGTACTATTAATGCTAAGTTATTGTCGTTAATGTTTAAATCTGTATAGATGATTATAGAGTGATATGCATTTAATTTGATGACAACGTTAGGAGGGTGTTTTAGTTTGTTTTAATGTTGCTTGCAAGTCAGACGGGGATTGGTGTTATCATTGCATGGATGAGGGGTGACACGAGGTCCTTTTGTCCTTTCTGTTCCTGTATGAGACTAGTGTTACAATGTCATATTGAGTATCCATGAGTATACACCAACGCATCCCAAGAAGAGGGAGACAAACATTGATCATAAAATATAGTTTATGAAATATTACAAATACAGTATTTTCTCTTTTCTTTGTCTTCGAAACACATTTTTGACGATTGTACATTATCTGTTTTCCTTTATCATAAAACCTGTGTCAATTTACATTGTAAAATGCAATATCGCTGTATTAAATATTGTTTTGATAACTATTTGGAATAAGCAAAAACGAAATTCAAATAAAATTAGTTACGTGATAAATATTTTTCAATTTTTTTTTTAATTTATTATTATTTCATAACTTGACATATAATTGTTTCTTTCCCTTTTCCTCGGTGCGTAAAATCTAAAGATACTGTGAAGGTTTGAACTACAAACAGCATTTATATTTTTACTGCAAGGAAAATAATTCTTGATAGTATGGTTTTCACAGTTCTTGTACCTATTACGAAGCTTAAGCATGCAAACGTGAAAATGGTCAGTTAATCAGCCTTGGTCTAGTTAATTAGCTTGATGGTTTGGTCAAAAAGAGAATGAAATTTTGTCTTAGTATAGCATAAAAATGGATATTTCGGCCATTGTTTCACAGTGTCAGCTTAAAATCTAGTCGCGTGATTTCATACCCGAGTACGCTTTACAAATATATATGTTAATTTGAAGAGCCACACTGACAACGGTTTTTATTTTCTTGTATACATGACGACATATTGATAACATCCGAATATATATCTATAATGCATCAAACATGTAGAAAATGATTGTATCTATTTATTAATAGGCACATTGACTAAACACATTATACCTCAAGCTATGAAACTTATTACACGTTTATTGACTCAACACATTATACCTCAAGCTATGAAACTTATTACACGTTTATTGACTCAACACATTATACCTCAAGCTATGAAACTTATTACACGTTTATTGACTCAACACATTATACCTCAAGCTATGAAACTTATTACACGTTTATTGACTCAACACATTATACCTCAAGCTATGAAACTTATTACACGTTTATTGACTCAACACATTATACCTCAAGCTATGAAACTTATTACACGTTTATTGACTCAACACATTATACCTCAAGCTATGAAACTTATTACACGTTTATTGACTCAACACATATACCTCAAGTATGAAACTCATTACACGTTTATTGACTCAACACAATATACACCAATGTATGAAAATCATTAAAAGTTTATTGACTTAGCACAATATACATCAATGTATGAAACTCATTACACGTCTATTGACTCAACACAATATACATTAATGTACGAAATTCATTAAATGTTTATTTACTCGATACAATTTACATAAATGTTTGAAAATCGTTACACTTTTATTTACCCAACACAATATACATCAGTATGTGAAAATCATTACAAGTTTATTGATTCAACACAATAACCATCAATGTATGAAAATCGTTACACATTTATTGTCTCAACACAATAGCCATCAAAGTATGGATCTCATTACACAATGAGTGACTCAACACAATAACCATCAATGGATAGATCTCATTACACATATATTGACTCAACACAATATGCATGAATGTACGAAAATCATTACAATTTGGCTAACCTAGTACATTATATATTACATACCAAGGTTGTGCAGTATTACTCAGAAAAGTCGTTCATATTTCCCAATGCAAATGCAGTAACCTTTAAATAGTATATGCTCATTTTTTATCCCGTTAACTTCACATTGTCAGAACCGTGCAACTTCACGGCCTCATATTGTACGACACGTGTGTCTAAAAATACTAACATGTATTAGGAATTACTTTGTAAAGAAACAATGTACGCTCGTGTAGCAGAAGCTTTAGCTTTTGTTTTGTTGTTTTATTTGTTTGTGAATAAACTAAACAAGCTGGTTCGTCCGTTTGAAAGTAAATATGATAAAGTTAACGATGTGGACGAATTCACTGAGTAACAAATGAAACTTTCAAACACGCAAACGAATGAATTCGCAATGTCGTCAACAAACGTGTGAGACGCAGTTTCGAAATTAATATTCTGATCATTTAATCAGTTATTTAAGAGAAATGTTTGTAACGTTTCGCAAATAAAATTGTTGAGACTATGACCAGTGTTTTCTAGGTTCTATAAGAATATCATAGAAAATCATATTGAGGCCAAAGTTTATCGCATATCTATCAAATACGTACCATTTTACAAATCAGTCCAAAAAAAATTCGATAAAAAAATGGAACTGAAGGCTTTGGTAAAAATTATGATCCTCAGAGTCAATAAGCCAAGACGACGAAGAAGTCTTATTTCCTCTAGCTGCCATATATTAGCTGCTTTGCAAATTTTCTTAAGATTTTGAATACAATGTTTTGAATGTAGGCAAGCGATAGAAACGATACAGGTCATGTACTTAGCAAGGGTCCCTCCAACAGAGAGAATGCAAGTGACAGGGCATAAACATATGTCTTCTTTAGTTGGTAATAAGAATGTCAGTATATATACTTACATTTTTGCATCTTGAAGTTCCTCAAAATGTACTTTCTTAGTTCTGCAAATCTGAATTACATGTCCCATATCATGGGTTCCAAAACTTGTGATACACCGCAGAATTGTACGGTAGTTTCGACTACATTTACAACAGTAATCACGTTCTCCTTACTATACTAAAGAAATGAATGTGATATCCCATAGTGTCTTTTTGATAATTTCAGTTAAAAGAATTAATATGTTTCGCACCTTTTGATTTCCAAACAATCAATGACATAACAGCAACAGAGGTGTGGTTGATTAAATGGCAGTCCAGTGCTCAAATCACATGAACATCGTACAGAAATGACTCACCTATTTCAGAAAAATCCAGTCCATCACAAGCCGAAAAGCAAAATTCCTCGAGTTGGATCCACAGAAAAACAAAATCCATCCATTCCAGACCAACTGGAAAGGTTTTTTCCATTGCGCATTCATTCACAATATGACTCTCGGTTTTAATTTTAAGTACACCAAAACAGATTTTTTAAACTAATGTCGAACGCGCGACAAAGTTCAAAGGTCGCTGGACGGTGCTATGTGCGCATTAATATTGTTACTGTGTATTGATGAATCTACAGCTGTGTATTTATTTTTGAATACAGCATAAATCCAATTACTTTCTTACTTGAAGTGTATTCTTTCTATTATTAAGCCTTAGGTTGAACAACAAAATGTATATACAAATAAAATATGACTGCATTTGTATAGGAAAATATGAACTCTTTTTTAAAACTAACACTGTAAACCCAAGGTCGTGCATTATTACTCAGAAAAACTCGTTCATATAATCCCATGCAAATGAAATAACCTATAAATATATAATGTTAATAATAATTATACTCAGGAGTCCAGACTGATGAAGAATATGTTAGTTTTATTTTGATTAATGCTAATTTTATTATTAGATTTTCACGTATTGTTTCCAGTGTACTCCTATGAATATAAATGTTTCTCTTCTATTTAATTTTATACATATACCAGATATCCCTTAGTTATTTTAGGTGGCATATATCTTCATGTTTGGCTTTCTTCCGAAACTTACTTAGCATTGTGGTTCTTCGGGACCTCATTTTCAAGATCCGTTATCAGTTGAATGTATTCCGATTTAAGGTGGAACATGTCTGCCATATCTATATTTTGCTTAAACAAGAGAAAATAGTTTTTACTTGCCAGAAAAGTTAGTATTATTCTATAGTTTAATAAACATAACAAAATCAAAAGGTAAAATATATCAAAATCTAGTCGAAATCGATTCTAAGTATCACTTTTAAAATAGTGGGCTATATCCAGTATAAACACTGCACATATTGATGCGATTTGATAGAAATAAGAATCATTAACGTCTCATAAGTAGAATGAATACGTTTTGAAACAAAAAGTGCCATTTTTATTTTCAAGGGAAAATGAATAGATTCTAGATTTACATGTAAACAGTGATCATGATACACGTGACTTGTCCGGTTTCACACAACACACCACAGGATCATTTTGGAGGAAAACTTTACTGTGAAATTCAAAGTGTCTACTAATCAATTTTCATCTGACGAAACTCTTTTCTTTGTGATAGAAGGAACTGGCCTGATGCTGTTTAGAGCTACAAAAATTGTTCTTAACTATATAATAAAATATGATGATGTGTTATGTACTGGGTCTTGATTTCGCTTGCATACACTTACAAATAATCCCATAGAAGAATGATCGAAACTCTGTATTAAAAAGTCCATAGATGAGAGGGTTAACAGTGCTGTTGAGAAAATATGACCGCATTCCGATTGAATAAAGAATCAGTTCAACATTGTTCATCTGGATCACCTCCTGGACGTTGTGATATATTCTCCAAACCATCAAGGACAAGAAGGGGAGAAAACTGAGGACGAAACAGGCGCTTACCAGAAACATAATTAGCGTGTACTTTGTTGTACTTGAATTTGCATTTACTGTTCTGTTTTGACGATTATTCAATGACTTTTGATGACTGTCAGAGTTTATTATTTCCACAGTCAAATCGTCCATTGCAACTGAAGGCGCCACCCCCGACATTCTGTGTGTAGTTGATGAGTTTGAATCAAATCCTCGAATACCTCCAACTGCGGACAAGCTTACCAATGATCCGCCCAGAGGCTGATCAGGGGTTATGGCTTCATCCACTCGGACATTACCATCAGATCGGGTTATAATATCTGTAATAGCGTCATCATTTAATGTTGGACTGATACGAGTAATTTCTGCTATTGCTGAAGATCCTATTTCACTTGTCAAGTTAATGTCATGTTTAAATATCTGTCTGACAACTATGCCAGGTCCCATTGGTGCGATACAACTACCCCTGGTCACTCTAGTTTCCGAATCACTAGATACTGAGATAATGTCCCTGGCTTTGATCTCCTCAAAATCCAAAACACTGGGTCCTGAGGCCATGCCCGAGTCTTTGATCTCCTCAACATTGGAAACACTGAGTCGCTGCGCGTTACCGCTTACATCTTGCGTTTGAAAACCGTCCTTTCTTACTCCTTCGCGCCTCCCCTCTTTTTCTTTAGCATACGGAATATTGGATCCGCTCTGTATGCCATTCGATGAGCCATCAATTGCCTTACGTACGGTTTGTCTGCACCTAATCCCAACCCCTGACAAACTTCGGGCTACACGGGTTGCAAGGATTCGAAACTTTCTCTGCTTGAGAAGAGTGTCTCCAATTAAAATGTAAAACAGTGTTAAAGAGAAGGCATTTGCCACAAACCCCGCTAAATGTATCACATATGTCAGCAATAGGTAGAATTCCATCGATTCATCCTTGGTTGTTGTGCATTCAAAACCTTCCTCGTACGGAGAACCCGAGTAAGAAACGTTAACATGAATGATGTCGTAAAACACTGTCATAGGGGCTGAAAGGATTATGGAACTAAACACAATAATTATGCAAGCCAGTTTGACCTGCCTTGGTGTAATCTTATTCTTAAACGGACTGCAGATCATCCTGTGGCGTTCAAAGGCAATGAAGTTCAGAAGAATGGCTGATGCTATGGAAGCAAAATGTGTCACAAATCGATCTAGCTTACACACAACGACATTGTTAAACTTGTAGAACAATTTCATATCGACAATTTCTACCGGCATGGAGAAGATGCAGACACAAAAATCGAAGGAAGCAATGGCAAGAATGCAAAATGTACTGGTTGTTTGTTGACACCTGAAGCGGTAGAAATACAAGACCGATATATTTCCTGTTGTTCCGATAACCATCATGATCGTCACATAAACCATGGCGGGAATCAGCACGTGCGCTTTCTCACTGTCAAGGTAAATTACATGAGTGTCAAAACCAGACTGATTTGTCATCTTGAGTTTAGACGGTTTTTAAAACGTTTCTAAGTTCTTAATGATTAATTTTCTTCACAGTCACCTAATATGGCTTCCTTGTTTCAACGATCAACAAATTTCCAGCGTTACTGGCTTTACATGAAACATTTAACGATCCATCCAGTAGTCTTTCTCAGCCTGTCTAAAGTAATCCAGATTGTGTTGCTTAAAGTTATCTTTGTTTCACCAATCAGAGATAATTTCAACGGTACAATGTGTATCTTAAATGGGCAAACGACAGAAACACTCCGGAAACAAATGGGCAACCAGCTGTGACA
>JAECUM010049681.1:0-23187 GCA_016617855.1 Megalonaias nervosa | reverse complement strand
CTAAGTGAACAAAATGTAAAAATTAAATCCTCCCAGGAAGTTAATGAATAACAGAATAATTGTATCAAACTATTTCTAGTGATTACGCTTTATTCAGTAACATGTGTATCGACCATCGCCAATTCTAATTTATGAAAGGCAAAGCTACTCACCTGGCTTTTAGAATCAATATCTCTATTTTTCAATTCAACTGCATCTGTCGTGCGAGCTTTTGAAGAGCTTTGCTCCAATAAAATCAGCACACGCTTGTTCTTCTCCTCATTACAACGCTCTCAACGTTGATTTGTAAATTTATGGGCTTGTTTCTATCAATTTAAACGGCCAAAATACATCTTTCCTTACGATCGACATCCGCTGCATTTCCTTACAACCAGTTTGTTTTTCACTGAAGTGTAGCAACTGATTTATAGCACAAACCATGTGTTACGAGTCACATTTCTCGGCGCAACCATCATGGCTTATTAAGGAGCAACAAAGAGGTCCTCCAAAATTGTGCAGGTCGAATTTACCTCAACACTACATCTTCGATTGTCAGAATGTAAAAATGATTCCATGCTTTCTGAAATGCTGATATGACGTATCTAACAGTAAGTTTACAACACCAGTTAACATCAGTGCTAGAATTTCCTATACTAAACTACCGGTATACTTCTTGGTCTTAACATAACACGAGAAGAAACCATCTGCATCTGTCCTGCCAGCAATCGTTTCTAGCGCAACGGTGTCTCGATGGGGCTTAAATGTAACACAACTTTTCTCGTCTGCTCTGAAGAGTTTTGTAATAATAGGTCATTTTGTAGACGTGACGGGGCATACAAATCGTTTAATGATTATATCAAGCTTATATTTATCGTACCTGACAATCGAATTTGTTAAGAACTTCATTGTATGGAAACTATTTGCTAAAAAAAGAGAATGAATCATCGTTTTTATTACATAGAAAAAGATTTATCCTGCAGGAGCAACAGTTTATGAGTAACATCTGAATAACATTTACTAACATAAATTATTAAAAGCACAGCTTATTCCCAAGTTGTGACCGTAGTCAGCCATTACAACCGAGGCTTTCATGTACAAGCTTCAGCGTCTAGTTCAAGCGCATATGCACAATGGCTACTTAGTTACATGTATAGATACCGATTCGAGTTATATGCCACATAATTCAGCATCTATAGTCTGTAATATACGTAGTCAGCCATAAGATACTGACATGATTTTTGAAATACTTTGTTTAAAAAGGACCACCCCTAAACCTTCATATACAAAACATTACACCAAGTGCTGAATTAACATTTATTGATACAGTATAGCACTTATGAAACAACTAGTGTCTTATATATTGGTATTTATATATTGGTATTTTTTTCTTGACCAAAATGATTAGCAAATTCTATACTCGGCTACCATTAATACATGAACCAAACAATTACTGATCAATCGCTGTCAGAAACACCTGAGTACTAAGCGAGAACTGGCAAGAATTACAACACAGCGTTTGAAGTGTCTAAAATCCAATGAACTTTATGTGTTACACTTGCTGACATAAATATATATTCCGCTTTAGCTCTAAGTATACATTCCGCCTTTATTCTTTTATGTCATATTCTCCTTCATTTTCATGTAGCAATCAGTACCAATCGGACCGAATGTGAGGATCACTCGAAAATTGTTGGTGTAGAACTTGTGTTGCTAGCGTTAAAATGGCTTGGACGCAAAATCGTATGTAGCCTCAACTGTCAAAGCATTCAGACTGCTATATTTGGAAGAGAAAAAAAATTCCTCAGATATATGTCTTCGACGTAGTAATTTACAGAAAAAATCATAAAATCTGTTCGTCGAGAAATCTCTCCGCAAAAAAATGAAGCCGCAATCTATTCAGACCACCTCGTCTATTTCTACGATTTAATTAATTGTAGGACTGACTGAGAAGTTACGAATTAAATAATACCTCGATGCCTTGGCAACTGCTCAGTCAATCTTTCTTTCGTAAATGGCCGATGTGGTCCGAATGGCTACAGACGCCATACATTCGAGGGATGATCCCTAGGATTCACCCTGGAAGAAAATAGGGTTGGTATATTTGTGTGAATGCGTGTAATAGTTTTCGTAAAGTTAAGTAAACTGAATATGTGTATTATTCTGTGGTATTATATCTTAGAATAACAGACCATGGCACATGTATCGTACTGGGATGCATCTGGTGCGGGTGAGTTTCAATGTTCCAATTCAGGATTACAGCTCGTTTTTAAAGAACAAAGGCTTGGAGTGAAAACTTTTATTCACACTTTTAATTTGTTTATACGTTTCCGCAGCATACTAAATACGTCTGGTGTTGCAAAGCGAGAAAAGGAGTTGTAGGTTAACCGATGACTAATTTTTTTAACCGGTTACCGCTAATACTCAATCAGTCAATGATGATCCGGATACTGGTTACAGCCCTCCTTTTCCATACATGGATACTGATTAACCGTGACGGAATCTATTCAAACATCCTCTTGATGTGATCTTTTCTGGCGTAAAGGATTATTTTTTTATCCATAAGTGACTGATCAAGAAATTTTTTTAAAACAGGTTGAAGATTTTTATTCTTTTATAAGGCATCATAGTAATTTTAAAGGTAAATCAAACAATTTCAAGGTTCAATGCCATTTAAACAGAATCAATGTTTGCCCCGTCACATCAATGACGTAACCTGTACCATATAAATATATTTTTGAAACAAGGTATACATTTAATTCCAACAATAAAAAATAATAAAGTTAAGTTTAACAAGTTAAACAAAACAAAATTTTTAACCTAGCTCGTTCTAAGCTTGAGATGCTGTATGAAAGAGGTGCTAGATCTGTAACCTTAGGACGACAAAACCTCGATTAAGACCCAAAACCCAAACTTTTATAAAGCATCTAGGACTCCACGAATCTGAATACATATCTAGCTAATACTACAGTCTATTACAGTACAGCCAGTGTAAAAGATCGTCTGTTTTGCGAGACCATTTGGAGAGAGAGAGAGAGAGAGAGAGAGAGAGAGAGAGAGAGAGAGAGTCCAATATATAATTCCTTAAGACGGAATTCACTTTATAATGTCGTCAAACTAAAATTAACTAAATCCCAAATAATTTGATGATCCCAAAATTTCTTCCTATTCAGTCTATCGAATGTACACTTCCTAAGCTTTTAAGGTTTTCTTTAGGGAGTGTTGGTAACGCCATCCAAGTATTTTCCCAAACAAATGGAATAACGTCTGTTTTATTTAGCCAAACATAAGTTGAAATCAAACTGTATACTGCTTCTGAACATTGAAGACATTGTAAATAAAACTGTTTATCAGCGTCAGAGGCAGCAGGAAATGCTTTCCAAGGAACTTAAAGCAGTGCTTAATATGGATCGAACTGCTAGACATAAAATGTCTTAAAATTTTACATTTTTAACCGTGGCGTTAACTTCAATTCGTCTCAATGACGGACAATATTTTATCTCTGATTAGCAGCAACAAGAAAATCGATTTTACATTCCACATTATAATTTTTCTCTGAAGCCTATCAGTTTAAGACAAAAACAGAGGCCTAATGATACTATAATAGGACATTTGGTGAACTTGACCATATTCGTAATTACAGCAAGGATTAAGATCAGGGGCAGAAATACTCCACTATGTTCTTACGCCTTTATTTCTTAGATGTTGATTTGTTCCTATACGCATTTTCTGTGAGTCGAAGTTACGTGCTGATAAGAAAATCAGTGTGTCTGTATTTTCTAATGATTTTTTGGACGGCACATCACCACATGAAAGGTTAAGTCGAGTTATGGCATTTGGAACATATTGTTTTGCCCAGAGTTGCAAAACGGGGGACGTCATGTGCTGTTCTGGTCAGGATTCGAGCTCGCACCCTAATGGTTGCACACTAACCACTGAGTCATAGCGGATCCAATATCCAAGACTGTACATAATTAAATTACATACCGTGACGCTTATTTCATAAAAAAATTATGTATTTAATAATTTCACTATACACGTTATTATGCAATTTCAATGCATTCGTGACCGCTCAGGTGGCCTAAGTGGTCAGAGCATCGGATGCGGGAGGTTGTGGGTTCGAACCCCGGCTGACTCATTTAAAAGACAAAAATGGTACTAGCAGCTGCCTCGCTTGGCGCTCAGCATTAAGAGGTCAGTGTTAGTTTATTGGAATTCATTCGGAACATTCTATATTTTTGGACAGGGCATTTAGGATCATTTGAAATTTAATTCACAATATTGTAAGTGTCTTTTAAATTTTCATGTAGGGAAATAAATCGCTTGCTCATTTTTATTTAAATTACTGACTTCTCTTCCATTCTGTTACATATTTTAAGAACTTGATTCGTATATCATATATATATTGTTTTTTTCGTACCACAGAATGAAATATATCGGGTATTAACGTAGGAAAAGAAACTTTTCTTTTTATTATATACCAAACGTGCTCCAGAATCGAGGCTCAGAAGATTAAACTCCGTCTTTGGTGCAACACGCTCACCCCCACCCCCTTTTCGTAAATTCACCTCTCTTTCGTAGTATGATCGTATAAATGTACGTGTCTTAACGAAGCGGTAGGATCGTTCTGACCTAATCTATCGCGGTAACTTAAACTTTTGTCGCTTTGTAAACTTTTGACCCTATCTGAAAACAATACAAGTCCGATTCAGGAATGCGTCAAAGCGAGTATCTCCGTATTGTCAAGGAAGTAAGGGGAAATAACTTCAGAGAGAGGCAAATGGCGCTTGGTCAAATTCCTTTATCAAAGATTAACTTCATGTCCGAATTGTAAGGCAGTTTATATTTATTTCTTCTAGCTCACAAAGTTGTTACAGGTACAGCTTTGTAGGCACACGCATTATGTCTTTATATTTCACACTTAATTACATAACAAAAAGATATACATCATGAATATAATTTTCGTTACATAAAATACACAGTCTTTCCCTTATAAGGGTGCTTGTCATTTTATGTCTTTGCTTGTAACTGATGACTTGATGCTATAATTTTAGAATAAATTATTCCTAGACTTTAAGTTAGAAGAAGCAAATATGTAAATAATCCTTAAAATTCAGGGTGTTTTGATTTAAAATCCATAGGAAATTCCCATACTGGAAAAATTTTATTAATATTCAAGTTTTGCTGATAATTATGATAATGATACGTAGTATACATGTACATCAAGATTTACAGCTTTGATATAGTTTGCGTCATTGCTATAAATATCTTGGGCTTGGACGCAAAAGGGCATGTAACTCTTGTAATTCCTTACCTTTAAATGATTAACTGATTTTTTTTCTTCAATAATCTTTATGAACTGTTTGTGCATTATTTTCAATAATGACCCTTTGTGTTTGCAAGTATCATAACAAAATCCCTGCCTGTTAATGACGTTATTGATGTAACCGCAACATAAAGGGGGGGGGGGGGACCAGGCTCTATGTCCATTTACAACAATGACTTCACTGTATTGATGTGTGTAAATTAATGCCAGATTCAAGCTAATCTTAATTGCTGTTTGAGAAACCGTTTATTTAATATCGTTATTCCAATGGGTCCTGATATTTTAATAAAAACTTGCAAAAACTTTGAGCTGACTGCAGGTTTTGCCTGTAGGAAGTCAGGCTTTGATCAGTATTATTTCCAGTGTTTCTGTGAACATAAGTAAAGTTAATATGGTAGTTTTCGATATTTTGTATGATTCTCTCATTACAAATTTCCATTGGCAATATCTTCAAGGAAACTTATGATAATTTTTCTATGGGTGGTCAAGTGATAGTTTCAGATTTCATGAGTTTATTCAGCGTATGCAAGGTAATGGTTTGTTAAAGAATTTCTCTTTTCATCTGTTTCATATTATTAGAAATACAAAACAAGACGCCTGAAATTTTTTTTTTCACCAAAGAATTCCTCAAAACCTATTAGAATTATATCTTTTATTGATTCGACTGAATCACAATGGCGTCGTTTCAATCCCATATTGCAACTAGGGTTTGTTTACATGCTTGACGTCATAGGGATCTGAGTCCATCCGGAACGTAGAGAACAAAATAAATCAAATGTATTGTCATGTTGTTCTCAAATATTGGTCATGTATTCATCTACAGTTTGTGTTAGATTTTTAAAGATAAAGAATTTTTCAGGTTTTCTGAATAGTTATCATGACTATTTAGAAAAAGACATTGTACATTTTAGGCATCGTTTAAATAACTTTTAATTCCCTTTATTTAGGTGTATGATTGATGGGTATAATATGGGTTATGGAGTTTACAAATTGTCCTTACACCAGGTGTGCATCTATTAGAAAAAGCTGCTAGCTCCGCTTGGTCATATTCACTTTATGGACTTTATAGGTTAATTGTCAACAACAGCAACAACAACAACAAAACCCCAAACCCCACAACAACCAATAATGTTTTTACTTTCGATATATTTTGTAATTAATTCATGGCACTTTCAGAAGCTGGTATTGCCAAATCTGGAAAATTCGTTTTTCCTATTTTAATAGCTGCTAAATTTAGTGTATTTTAGACTAATTCAGGCTGATTTTTCGACCACATTGGAACAGACATTTTATTCAACCGCGTGCTTAGATCACGTATAATTTCCTCTATAATTTCCTCAAGTACAATATTTAGGAGAATTGTAGTGAGTGAAAGCAACATAGAGGTATGTCGAAATTCTCTCCAATGTGCATGTTGCAAATGTAAATGACTGCACCATACACCCGTCATTTTCTCAGAAGTACATAATATCTGTACAGCGTCCTATAGACAGCAATAATAAATCACGTATTTTATTGTCATGTATTGCTGATATGTTGGTCATATATTGATCTACGCAATACTATTGTTGGTAAACGATTAATAAAGAAAAACTGTCGTCCTGTTTCTACTTTAATTGCTCGTGTCAAGCAAACACTGGGAAAGGCGTAGACCTAAGACTGTTTTCACAACATACGCCGGGACATCAGGGTGAACACTTTCCTGCCTTAGCAACATACGCCTGGGCATCAGACTGAGCACTGTCCGTTTCACTCATGAGTTCAAGCAAGTAATGGAGATCGTTAGCTGTAAGAATATTAACCGATATTCAGATATACGTTGAACCTTGGGTCTTTTATAAAGGTCTCCTTCAATCTCATTGACTGTGTTGATAATGTCCAATTTCTATACGACATAATGACGAACATGCAAATGCGGAATTCTCACTGGGGACTAATGAATATTCATATATCTTCAAAACAAGGAGAAACAATTAATTTTATATTAGAATGGTAATTGTCTTTAGTCACAATTGTACTTACCAACTTTCAATATATACATGGCTGATTGATAAATTGTATCGCTTTTAGTTATAAAATAAGCCAAAAAATCGCACCAAATTTGTCACACTTATCCGCGGATCTTTGTATTTGCTAGAATTAATCTTTAAATCAAAGCACATGAGGCAACACTAGACGCAAAGTATAGAAATTTTATACATTATGTAAGGAAGTTTATGATGGCTGGTTGGCTAGTTTGTAACGGTACTTTCAGCACGTTATTGACCATGTCATTCCAGGAAATGGGAGCTAAAGGCCTTTTCAAGAAAACAGTTAGCCTGCCGACTCGTGCTAGCCACGATGGGTATCAAACCCCTAATTGTTATAAAACTATCCAAATAAATACCTGTATAGAGATAAGCATCCTTTTCGCAAATAAAGCATCTCACTCACCTTGCATGTTTGGATAGAATAACACATGGGCACACCCCTCCTTCTCCTCCTCATCAAATATCTCTGTCGCTCCACTGGTCAATCAGATGGCAGTTCTTGGATAATGGTGGATTTAAGATGTTTTGTTGTGGTTTAGCAGGCGTAAGGCAGTGTTGGTGACTAGGGTTCAGGGTATTTCCTCAGAAGGAGTCCGTCGTTGTTGCATCATCCAAAGCCATTTTGCCATTGACACCTGGCCATGTCTGCTGATGATCTGTGACAACACTAGCACTGAAGTCGCCAAGGATGATGAACTTACCTGCATTCGATACTTCTGCGATAAGAGATTCCAAGCGTATTTATACAATTTGTCCTTCACCTTATCTGGGTTGGTCACGGTATGTGCATAGGTGCTAATGATAGTTGCTTGTCTTTTTCCAGACAGTGGGGGTCTCGTTTGCATTAGTTGGCCATTTACGCCCTTTGTGAGCCAACCGCACGTAATGACACGACGAACTTGTCTGATACTTTAAAGACAGTCTAAGGGCCAAAGCAACCAGGAACATCTCTGACACTGAGTGCTGATAGCACCAAATTGCTCATTGACAAAGAAAAGATACTACAAAGATAGGAAGAAAGACTTCAAGAACATCCTGAGTCAACAATCATCTGCGAGGGAGGAGACAAATGATCAACTGCCGGAAGTGGAAATCAACATACCACTGCTGATCCTCCAACTCTTACTGAAACTGAGAAAGCAATTGACCTGCTGTCAAATGGCAAAGAAACCGGAGCAGATGCTATACAAGCAGATGTCTACAACACCGGAGGCTCTCACATAATACAGAAACTGACTGAACATATTCAGTCAGTGTGGGCTCAATGAAGTATCCCCAAATAGCACAAGTATGCATTCATCGTCCATTTGTACAACAGGAAAGGTAATAGACAATCCTACGCCAACCAATGGGGTATTTCCTTGCTGTCAGGAGCTGGAAAATTCCTTGCCAGAATTTTGCTAAATCGCCTTGTGCATCGAATAATGGTTCTTTTTGCCTCGGAGTAAATGTCCAAACAGGAAAGGACGATGGGCCACGGACACGGTCTTGCATCTCACCAACTGCAGAAAAAATGCCAAGAGCTGAACTCAAACTCGCCCATGGCATTTTGCTATGACCTTCCAGATGCCTTCCTCCACAATTGACTGTGGCAAAGGCTGTTGTTGTGTTGTAATGGTAATACTGTAATCTAGGCACACCTGTTGGCTGAACATAATAACAATTTATGGTTTCCGCTGTGCTCATTGGAAGTCATGCATAGTGTAATAAATTCGAATATCACACAAACCTTAATCCTGCCATATTTTATTTTCATCTGACGTGTTAAGTTTTTAGAACACGACAAACTGAAATTGTTGTAATTTCGTGTTGTGCAATCACTTTAGAAAGATTACACGAGTGTGTGTGTGTGTGTGTGTGTGTGTGTGTGTGTGTGTGTGTGTGTGTGTGTGATTTGGAAATTTAATGTAGCTTTAAAACTTTCAGTGATATTGCCACGATGTCTGTAGTGTGGCAGTTTATAGTGATGTCTAGCATTGGGGCATCATGCCACAGACATGTAGCATGATGTCCCACACGGTCACAATATCCTGACACCAAGCCGACCAGTCCTAAAGCTAAGCTCTTAATGCTGAGCGCCAAGCGAGGCAGCTGTTAGTACCATTGTTATAAGTCTTTGTTATGACTCGGCCTGGCTTGAACCCTGCGATCTCCCTCATCTGAGGCGAACGCTGAAATCACTAGCCCACAACATTACACGAAACCTATGTTTAGAAAACAGAGTAGTCATTTATTTCAGTGAATTGTTATCTGGTATATTTAATTTAAATTCTTCAACTACATATTTCTGCTCTTGTTGTCGTTGCTGTTGATAATTACTGCGGTGGGGTGATGATGGTGGTGGTGGTGATAATGATCATGATCATGATGATGATGACGACGACGATCATGATGATATATTGGTTCAATTTTCTCTAAGCAGAATAGAATGTTTCTGGTTTGTATAGAGGTTCGAGATGGCATTACGAGTACAGCAACAGTATCTCATCAGAGGATGATTGCTTATGTAGAGCGTTGCAGACGGTATTCAGTGATCGCAACTCAAGTGGAAGACTAAGGTCCAAATCAGCACTAACCCTGCTTCATTACGACAACGAGAAGACTGTCAATCGAGATGAGATAAACAATCATTAGTGAGTGTTGCAAGCAAACTCTGGGAAAGTACAACAATTGGCATGACAAACTAGTCCTTGTTGCACGCCAGCGGATTGGCAACAATTATGGGCTTCGGTGCTGGAATATATATATATATAGTTACGTATATGTAATTTAATTACTTGTGTGTTAGTTTTAAATTCTCTTTCATTACATGTTATTGTAATGATTACTTTATTCACTGGGTTTGACATTTTTTCGGAAAATTCAGTTCAGTTCTAGTAAATAACCACTATTGCTACATTGTAGTTTTAGCTGACCTAGTTCCTGACCTTGATTCAGAATTGGTAAACACAGAGTGAAAATCATTGGTCGTAATCAAGGTCATATTTAGCTTGCGTGTCAGCTCTGTTGCAAACAACGTTTTTTTTAATTTATTTTATTATTGAATGTTATAGTAAGATTCGTTCAGTAGAATCAAATTCATCCATGGCGTACGTGTCAGTTGGCCTATGGTCTTACTGCGCGATTTGAACTAAGTGACCACGTGACCCCGTCACGTGATCTAAAATTGCGTTTAAAACTAGCGTTTGGTAGTGTTTTTAGTCAGTCGTAAACTAATACCTTCGGAGCTCAAAGGTATTTTGTGTTGTGACCAGTTCGAGTTAAACTTTTTATTTAAAATAATTTATTCGCCCTGGAAAATACTTGTGTTCATGTTCATCTAAGTTCTTGGACAAAGACACTTATTGGAAATTATTCGGAATTCTAAAGCCGGAATATTATTCTTGATTCATAAAATTCAACAAGGAACTGTCGACACAACAGCACAAAACAGGATATAGAAAACGTCATCGCCTTCCATCTTGGAACTTCATCGGAATGCGAACTTTGATTCATTTAGAACTTTTAAGTGAAAGGACTTATATTTTTAAATTCTAGGATTAATTTTTGGATTAGATTCACAAACCGTAAGTCCTTTTTCATATTTTTACCTTGTTTTCTAGGGAAATAAATTATTCTGTTAAAATTTACAAAGCTTGTTGGCTTCACTCTTTTCTTTGTTACATTTGTACGAGCCTAGACACGTAACAATATATATATATATATATATATATATATATATATATATATATATATATATATATATATATATATATATATATATATATATATATATATATATATATATATATATATATTGGCATCAAGGGACTCCTATGTCGCGCTCATGGAACAAGAGAGCTTAAAGAGCCGTGGGATACGCAGATCGTACCAGCTACGACACAGCCTAAAGAAGCTACCAAATGCAGTAAAGCCATACCATTAGCAGCTAACGGCTCTCCTTGGAATAGCAACGATATTAGGAAAGTGTCCACGGCCACTGGATCCCAGTCTCAGGTGAAACGTACTAATGATTGAAATACCATCTCAAGGCCATTGAATGATGATGATGATGATGATGATGATGATGATGTTGGTGTAGGGTTTAACGCCATTTTCAGCACACGATAGGCTATACATGGCGGCCAATATTAATGGTGGAGGAAGAACCCGGGAAAACCCCGGAAAGAACCACCGACCCACGAAAAGCTACTGGCAAGCTTTCTCACATACCCACATTGGCCGAATCCGAGACTCGCACCCACGCAGACAGAGGTGAAATGGCAGTGATCCGTTACGGAGAGCGCTTTAGACCACTCAGCCACTCGGGGCCCCGATGATGATGATGATGATGATGATGATGATGATGATGATGATGATGACCATCATCATCATCATCGTCATCATCTCGTGTATGAGGTATATAAAAAGCATAGCTTCTGTGCCAGTATTTTTGCGCTTTATCCTAAGCTTTCTCCATTTATTATTCACGATACTTTGATCTATTACGTTTACTCTAGTGTAGATGGTGATAACCACGAATCTTTGTTAATCATAAGGATGTAATAGTCGTTCAGTTTAAAATGTCGTCACTGCCATTATAAATAACGATGTCTTTAACCTGTACAAAAACTGGCGAGGTTTTAAAGAATTGGTATCCCACTCCCATAACTAAATCAATAAATGCATGTTCATACCTTATTTGCGTGGCTAGTAAAAATCAAGTTTGCGTTGTCTTTGTTTGTTTAGAGTAACATAAGGATGAGTATATGCATTCCTGTGCTGAATTCAGCTATAAATTTAAAAGCATGTGACAAATCGTTCTTCTAAATCATTTAACTCCTTATCAAGTTTGTTATCCTTCGCAGCAGTAGTAAAATAATTCATTAGCTGCTAAATCTGGATCGTTTTCTTTGAGTTTATTGTTTACGTCCTTCTACATGCTTCAGTTAAGATTACAATGTAGCATAGTCTTCCAAAGTAATCTTATTTTCTCCATGTGAATTTATTTTACGGTTTGTGCCTTGTTCTGTGGTTTGTAAATATTGTTGATTATTACAGTTTTTAATGTTAAACCCATTAAAAGTCAAACCCGTTAAAAGCCAGAAGAATGACAAATCCTGTTGATATTCCTGCGACTCCTATCAGAAACGGCAGCCATCCTAAACTCTAATCAGTTCAAAAAGTTGTTGCTACTTTGTATTTCTTTCTTACACTTGTATAATGTTCGATCTCGTTAACTAAATGATTTTTAATTTGTAAATCGTTTGAGCCTTACAATGATTCATGTCTGTCAGCAGAGTAGGATTATAAACTGGTGCATTTGGCATTTTCTCTCTGGTTATATGTCAAAAATTATATAGCTTGGACTTAATCATTAGAGTTTGCAAAATTTGGATTTACAAAAAGTTTATTGGTCTTTTCCTGTGGTCCAGCCTTATGTTTAAAGTTATGTTTTGTTCGGTTTGCTTTTGAATGTTGAAATGCAATTCTCCGTTGGGCTACTTGCACTCATTTTTGTGGCTTACGCTATTTAATTATTTAATTATTTTATTTGGTAGGATACTGTATCCTATCAAGCTGAATATTTTAAACTGGCCTAAAGAAAACAGTTTCTTGACATCTTCAGCATCGATAATTTTGTTGTGGATCTATTGTGAGCTTCAAAATCTTTTAAACCACACTGAAAATGACTGTAAGGCTGATTTGAATGTTGCACGAAAAACAGTACTAGTTATGTTGAGTGTGTCATGTGCCATTTATTACTGTACAATTTCACAACATTTCTGGTATGTGCATTTCTGATATTTTGGTGAAATAGCCAGTTTTACTGGTTCTTCTTGACGCATTTTCAAAGGCATAAAGGTGTGATAATATCACCAACTGTGATGTTTGTATACATCAACACCAGAGCGCAGACATTATAAGGTGAACTTTCATTTACCATTTACAAGAACTTAAACTGATCTTACTGTTGACTCCAGAATGACTAGAGTAAAATATGAATAGTAAGCGATTCAGTGAGATATAATTAAGATATAATATAAAATATACATGATGAATATTAATACATGTCTTAAATGCAAAGAAGAGAAAGCCTAAATGAGTTTTACAGAACTAGTTATAATACAAAGTGTTTCAAACAGTGCAGAGTAGGAAGACATGATGAGAAGAAAATAGAGATTACGGCAAAGGGTATTTCACGTGATAGCGAGAAGAAAACAAAGAACATTCAAATGAATAGAACAAAAGGGAAATAAACAAAAATACCCTGATGATGAAAATCTTGGAATATGTCACAATGCAAGAAGGAAAATCTTGAATACACCAAGAGACAAAATCAAATTAAATACTACCTTGAAAATGGTTTGCCACCTATTGACGTTATCGTAAGAGGCAAGACTTCAGAAAACAAGAGGTCAAAGTGATGGTGATTAAAAAATAGATCATGTTATAATGTGTTCATAAATTGCACTGGTCAATCACACGATATATGATAACCAAGGATTAAAACCTACATCAGCACTATGCCATAGCAAAATAAGCATGAAAGCACACTAGAAACGTGAAAGCTTTAAAACTGGTAATTTATTCACTGAGATGATTTTGATTAACCATACTTTAATCTAGTTTTCTATCTTTCATCGGAGACCTTGTTGCAAACAACAATTTTAAAATATCACAATTCTGATGAATGCATACATTACAAAGCATGTACTATACATTTGTTAGGCATTATTTTCAATATATTATTTTCCTCACTCTACCATTTAAAACTGATGTGTTTAAATGTTATAGTGCTAGCACTGCGTGTTGGTAGAAGCAATACAAAAAACCCAGTGAAGTATCCATTATCATTTTACGTCATCTAATTCTCTTTCATCTCTATAATTCATTAAAAATATTTGTCGGTAGAAATTTACTCATTACAGAGTCAAAGATGTCACTGAAACGTTAACGATATCTAACAATCACTTTAATAATGTAGCCGATCTTGCATTTGTTTCTAATTTGTTTTATCCATTATTTCAACCCCTTGTCAACAAAAGTTTATTATTCCATTTAACTGCTTGTATGTCCCATTTGCAATATGTATTTTATTTCTTGGTTATATTCTTTAATTTTAGGATAACTTCTGCTTTTTCTTCATTGAAATCTAATTCTCTTTTAACTTTTCTTTAAACACCGTGATAATTGCAGAAAGCGGTGTAGATGATTTTAACGAGATATTGGGAAATCCTTTTTGGAACGACGAGGAACAAGTAACTGATGCAATAATTGAAGATCGTTAATTCGTTATCTGATGAGCTATTTTAAACTCCAATATGTTTAGCTTCAGTGAATGAATAAAATAATGTTAAACGCCATCTTTACATGCATGCTATCCAGTATGAAATAAGAACGCCTTATTAAAATATACTTATTGCACTAATTCATGCACACTTGGACCTGTTAAATGCAATTAGGAAACCCTACAACCGGTTGATGTGTTCCATACTGGCAGTTCTCTTTATTTTTTCCAGTCTGGTGTTACACTGTGCTCTGTAATAATTAACAGAGTAACCTGTGTCAAATTTTAATGTAGTGGTGAAAAATGTTTGCATGTGAAATGGTTTCATTCATGGTAAGAGATTTTTATCTCTTAAAATACATGCGTAATGTTTCGGTCAACTGCAGTGCTAAAGTGTGATAAGAGCTCTGCTAGCTTGATGTTTGTTATTTTGGGGTTGGTTTTCTCGACTTAAAGTCTGTTATTTATTAAGTCATAATGTGTTTACCTCAATTAAATTGCAAGGACTACTAAAGACAATAAATGTGTACGGCAACGAATCAAACAACTCCAAAAGAAGAAGTAAAATTAATATTTTTACCTGCTACAGTCATTTGCAGTTTCTGAAACTAAAAATAGATAACGTTTCTGTAGCAAAACAGATTTTAGACTCCTAGGCTTTCGACATTCACGAAGCCTTCATCAGAGGAATGACGTCTGGACTGGAGTCACATGATCAACTAAACGACAAAAGCCTTCTGTACAGTGTGGAATCACAGTTCATCACTGATACTCCCTTCAGAAAAATGTAGAGCAACTGTGGTTAAGAATATGAAAGACTACGACTCAAAAATTAGAACACTTCTGATGGATTAAAAGACATATGTGAAGTTAAAAAAGGTCCCACTAGTGTATTCAAAAATAAGATCATTGACACTCTAAGGAGATGGGAAAAAGACAATGAGACTGATAAAGCGTTGTACAACCGTATCTATCCCACAAGTGAGGATGTACCAAAGTGTTATGAACTCCCCAAGGAACATAAGATAAACACACATTTATGTCCTGTTGTATCAGGTGTTGGTTCTAGTACGTATCCTGTGTCGAAATACATAGCAGACGTGCTGAGTCCTTTGGTAAGTCATGGTATATCTCACATATAAACAGTGCAGATTTTCTCCAGAAAATTAAAGATTTGGAAGTCACTCCAGGAAAAAAATCGTATCCTATGATGTGAGTGTCAGTCTACCACCATATCTGCTGGCAAGGTCTTATTAGTCATCCAGAATAGACTGTTGAAAGATACAGAATGTAACAAAAGCTTTACTTTTGGTGCTAGAACAGATAGTTACTCTGTTGAAATGAGTCTTGAATGCTACTTATTTTATCTATCAGGGATAATTTTATCAACAGAAGTTCTTGGCAGCTATGGGCTCAACAGTGAACTCTCTGAATGTTTAAAAATAAAACTTTTTCGAAGTCTTAATTGAGCCTTTGGTTTAATTTCTCATTGGCTGATAGGGTTTGGACGGTTCTAGAAGATTTCAGTAACTTCCCATTGGTTGGGGTAGGCCACATGAATAGGTAAGCTCGAGAGAAATTGAACAGTAAGATCCGTCACATGGGTTATGTCGTTGAAATATAGTCGTAATAGCAGGTGTATATAAGGAGAGAACTGAAGAATCAGATTCATTCCTATTTTGGAGTTATCCCCATTTCTTATGATCCTGTTGTAAGTATGCAGACGTGTTTTATGTTGTACTTAGATATCATTCTAGAGGAAAAACATTTGTTTGCACTGTTCATTGGAAATAAAAAGTGCTCCTTATTTGGACTATATTATTATTCTGGAACTATTGTCATTTACGTCACGATTCTTGGCGGACCAGTACATTTCCTCTGATGAAGGCCTTGTGAAACGGTCGAAAGCTTAGGAGCCTAAAAACTTATTTTGCTACATAAAGATATCCATATTTAGTTTAATAGAAAGAAGAAACAACTTTGAACAGACTGATACATATATTTTTCTTATCCATCTGTGACGAATGTATGTGCTATGGTTATGATTACAAGTAGTCAAATATGGCTTAAATCAAGATATTATTTTATATCAATCAATTGTTTTGTATTTTCGAGTTTGTAAGCCATCTTTACAAAATCATTCAATAGCAAATGAAAAAGCAGGATTTAAATAAATATTTGACTACTAGTGACTAGTCTGGTTTTCTGTGACGTAGTCAGTCTAGTTGATTGTTTCGTCATAACACGTACCTGATGTCATGCCTCCTCCTGGTTACTTTTATAGGACAATTTTAATTTCATGTTTTCGTGGGTCTTTTCGGTTTAGTAAAATTAATTAAAGCCTTATTCTTGTTTGGATTCACTAGTCATACTTTATTTAAGTCTGGTCGTCAATCCGTGCCATTTTGTGTGTGTAAATTTCGGTAGAAACGCTACGCATCACGGAAAAGTATATAAGAAATTGACGATTATTAATTGACTCTTTATCAGTCCTGTTTTGTAAAGCATTTCCTAGCTAACAATGGACATGGTTTCTCCCTTCGTGCCTCCCTGCTGCTCGACATTAATGCATAATAAACGAGTGTGTGTGTGTGTGTGTGTGTGTGTGTGTGTGTGTGTGTGTGACGTAGCTTTAACAGTTTTAGTCGTATCGCTACGATGTCTGCAGTATGGCAGTTTATAGCAATGTCTAGCACAGGAGCACTGGGGCATCATGCCGCAGACATGTGGCATCATATCCCTCCCAGTCACATTAACATGACACAAAGCCGACCAGTCCTAACACTAACCTCTTAATGCTGAGCGCCAAGAGAGGTAGCTGCTAGTAATATATGTCTTTGGTATGACTCGGCCGGGATTCGAAGCCGCGACCTTCCGCATCCGAGGCGGACGTTCTAATCACTTAGGCCACCGGAGCGGTCATAACCGAAATCTTCCTATCAACATAGTAAGTCAAAGGGGAAAATTTCTTATGCGTATGATTCTTTAGTTTTGTTTTAGATGACTACTTCGTTAAGTTCCAATATTCTTAGAATGCATATTCAATTGTTACGTGTAGGCTCGTACAAAAGTAACAAAAGAAAAGAGTGAAGCCAACAAGCTTTGTAAGTTTTAACAAAATAATTTATTTCCCTCGAAAACAAGGTAAAAATATGAAATAGATGTTACGGTTTGTAAATATAATCCAAAAATTAATCCTAGAATTGAAAAATGTAAGTCCTATCACTAAACAGTTCTAATTGAATCCAGGTTCGAATCTCGATGAAGTTCCAATATGGAAGGCGATGACGTCAGATGAGGTCGTTGTACTGATGGCAACAGTTCCTCATTGAATCACAATTTATAATGTTCCTGTTTAGAATTCCAGAATAAATTTCCACTGAATTTCTTTGTCCAGAATTTTTATAAAGAAGAGCACTTGTGTAGTTTTCTAGAGAATATAAATTATTAAATCCCCAAAAATAGATGAACTGTAAAACAAACTGGCATCAACATTAAATAACACCTTTAGCTCTAAAAGTGTAAGAACACGACTGCCTGGGTCTACTAGAAAACATCTGTTTTAATCCACGATTTTAGATCACATGGTGGCTCACGTGACCGGGCTACGTGATCACTAATTTGAACAGCGCATTAACAAAATGACAATTTGCACGTATGCTAGAATAGCCCTATCTAAGAATCAGATTCTCACGCTGGAAATAAATAAAAAAGAAAGGCTGTTCACAACTTAGCTAACACTTGGGCCGAACATGACCTTGGTAATAGCCAATCGTTTTCATTCAATGTTTACAACGTCTGAGCCAAGGTCAAGAATTAGGTTAGCTAAAAATAAAAATGAAGCAAACATTTGCGTTCTAAACAGACTGAATTTTTCTAAAAAAGTCAAATCCCGTGAAAATAATCATTACAATAAAATGTAATGAAACAAAAATAAAAAAAAAGAATTTAAAACTAACACACAAGCAATTTAATTACATATACGTAACACAATAAGTAGCATCGTTCCGCGAAATATTCGCCGTTCAAAGAAAATATTTCATCAAATTTAAAGTTACATCCCTTCGAGATGGAATAGTTGTCCTGGTGTATTTTTAGAATGATTGCTTCTTTTTATGGTATTTGTATTATTTAATAACTGAAAATGAACAAATAGAACTAGTTCATTATCTTTTAGCAAAGTGTAAAGTAACGCAATAAAATGTCATCAGAATTATTAATATATTCGACACGTACGATGAATAACTCTTCTACTTATTGCATATCTTTATCTTATTTTTTATGGTACAACATGGTTTTTTATTTTAATACCTAATACATGCAGTTTTATGTTCAGACTTTTACAATAAGGTCAAGTGACAATGCTACCCAAATTTCATGAAAGATTAAATTTTTATTCATTTGTTAAATTTGTTCAGTTTATAGTTACAGGGGGCTTAACTCCTTCTAAAAGATCTAGTCCAATTGCCGCGTCCCACGCATCATGCAAACGTCTGACATTTACTGTTAGAATCGACATTCGTTGATCGTCATCAGATCGTAGCCAAGTCCATGAAGCGTAAGACTCTTTATAAATTATGTTTTTCATGTTAAAGGGTGCTTGATACAGATGTATAAGCAACATTTATGTATAGAACCCAAAATTTCTGTATCACTCATCAAGGCATGAGCTATTTATGACCTTCATACAATTTATTTCTACAAAGACTACCAACCATATACATTCTGTCTTAGCTTTCAGATTCAATCAAATGCAGCAGTAATCTCAGGTCTCTATAAATTCGCGGCTTTGCAATGACGCACATCATGCATTTTGGAATCGATATCCTTATTTAAATACAATTTATCTTGTATGCTATCTTCTACCAGTATCGTTTCACGCCATCGGCAATTCAGACTGCATATGCCAGCTTCGTTATTTCATATTCAACGCAGATGCTTATCCATGCGGGACCGTAGCTATCAATACATAAGTCAAAGAAAAAACGAAACTGTTTAATCATCTAAGTAATGTCGACTGTTTTCGTAGAGAAAATTATTTTGTCTTGGGAGTTTACTAGAGTCGTTCGTTGGGAACAGTTTATCAAAAGTTCATCGAAGGTCAAGGTTTGTCGGTTTTTTACCTGCTGTATCTGAAATGATCTATCTAGTTTATTTATGACGTAATCAAGATGTCATTAGTAAACGATTCCGCTTTTGACTGTACCCCTTGACTATTATAAAGTAGTACCATAAACATAACAAAGAAGTTTCACAGAACGTCAGATCTATCACAAATTTAATTTCGTCCATTTGTAAAGGGTCTACTTCTACATTTTCAGGTCAGTAGCGAGCAACCGTTAAGCGTAAAACATCTGACCTAGAAAGTTCTCATATTATTACTAACCAGTTGGTTCTCTTGTAAAATCCTCTTTTTTGGTGATTCTACGAAAATAGGATAAAGAAAAGACATTTCCATTTGTGTTCCTTTGTAGTTATGTTGTTCTTTATTTCTATTCCATATTTTTGCTATTCTTCTCCATTTTACCCCCAGTAAATCGATCTGGCTAAGGGTTCAGCTTCTGTGTCCATTTGAATAAATAAGCATTGGAATTAATATTCTCTGAAGCTCTACACGCACATAAAGGTTATGACTATACAGGGCCGGATCAACCCACAAAGGCTAACAAGGCTGTGGCCTTAGGACCTCATCCCCCCTTTAGGCCCTTCCTTCCATATTTTTGCAACATGTAATACACACCTAGGCCCTTTTTATTATCCTTAGGCCCCTCATGGCCTTAATTCGGCCCAGGTCCAACTATGGACATGCTGTGAATTCTTGTAGACAAAAAATAAAAATAGCATTTTGTGCTTCCTATCCTTTAGTAGCATGTGTATTCCCTTATTTCCTTTGTCTGTATATTCTAATATCTTGTCAATCCTCTGGAACTTATCTTATATATATATATATATATATATATATATATATATATATATATATATATATATATATATATATATATATATATATATATATATATATATATATATATATATATATATATATAGGAATATCCTAATTACACTGACTCCCTTTATTCGTTATCATATATTTAGGGATTGGCATCTTCATATTAGAACAAACCTAGGGTATATATACCATTTGGAATTTGCTGATTGCATTGCTTTTTGTTTGGTTGTTTGCTCACTTGGTCATGAAGTAACGTTTACTGCTTTTTGCCTCTTTCTTGTTATAGTATAGTTATAGAGCACAGAAGTATGAAATATGCGATGTTATATAACCACCTGTATTTGTATAGTTGGAAATGTTTTCAAAACTGTAATCCTAATCATTGCATAATCATTGCAACAGAAAATAAAATTTATCACAACATATTGTCATTGTCTTTATTGAGCTATTTCGACCTGCTTTCGTTACACAAACAGGAGAGACATTGTTGAGAAAATGTTGTGGCTATCACCTTTATCCGGTTGTATCAGGTGAATACTGCGTTGCTTTTGTGCAAACCATATATTTTGTGGAGCAGTGTAACTAAATATTTGGCATGACAAATTGCATGCCTGAAAATTGAAAGATGCACTGTGCACACACGTTTGTCATTATGACATCGCTTCTTGCTTTTGCTTCTGGGAAACAATGTGCAACAGAACATCAAAGGAGATACAGGAAACAGATGTTCCCAATACCGGAACTTACTTGAATTTTGACGATTAAGTTTTCTGGCAAGAAAAGATTGCCTTTTTCGTAAATATAACATTTCAAATTAATGTTCTTCTGGGAGAAAATATCTTTCCCACCAGGTCTTTGTAAACCATTTTATCTGTCAGGAAATTATGTTTCAATTTCATGTGCATTTAGCAAACAGCTTTATTTCAAATGTTATTCATTTTGGATTGCACGTAACATTTTTGTCTGCATTTGTTGTGAAGCCTTATCTGACTCTCTGTGTCTAGCTGTTGTTGTTGTTTGTATTGTTTTGGCTTTTGTTTTTCTCTTTTGTTGTTATTGTTGTTGTTGTATTATATTTTGCTGGATTTTATGTTGGTTGTTTTTACAATATAGTAATAAATTTCGAAGAGTGAAAGAAACAAAATATTCCACAATTTCATAGCCACTTCGCAATTGTATAGTTCAATTTAAACGGCTTGTACTGCACGTGCAGTTGTGTCCTTTTGAGTGCACTTTTGAGTGCCTGTTGGTCATACACGTACATGGTCATGAGAATTTTGACAAAAAAATGAAGAAGAACGTAAAGAATAAAGAAGAAATTAAAGAAGGCGAGAAAAGAACTTCAATAACTTGGAATGAGCCATACCATATAATTCAGTATAAATAATAATCGATAGTCCGCAGTAAGAATTTTTATTTTGTTTTATCTTGTCACCAATACATCGCAATTATATCAGTTAACAAACATTTTTTCTTCACGTATTACCTTAGATCACAATAATAATAATAATAATAATAATAATAATAATAATCATAAGAAGAAGAAGAAGAAGAAGAAGGAGAAGAAGAAGAAGAAGAAAAACAAACACCATGAAAATTACAAAACAAAAACATGCCGACACAAATTAAGAAGTAAACAATATTAAGTCGTTAAATCTGTTCGTGTAGTTGAAATAGGTGAGTTTTAAGAACTTTCAATGTGTCTAAGATCTATGGGCAATTTGTTCCACTTAGCTGGGCCCTGGTACGCAAAAGAACGTTGTCCGCATGATTTCGTTTAATAGTGGGAACAATCAGAATTCGAGTGTCGGAAGAGGAGTGTAAGTTTCTAGGTGTGATATACACATGGGTGAGGTCAGATAGGTATATTGGACTAAAATCAGTCATCTAAATGTAGCATGGTGAATAGATTTTATGTTTGATTCTGGATCGAACAGGTAGCCAGTGGAGGTTACAGAGTACCGGGGAGGTGTGCTCATTTCTTCGTTCTAGAGGGATGATCCGAACAACTGTGTATTGAACCTTTTGAAGTTTCTGTCGAAGACACAGACAAACCCGATAAAAGTAAACAACAGTAATCCATTCGTGAAAGTACTTAGGTACACAATCGATTTAATCGCATCAACCGAAGAAAATTGCACATGGAGCTGATGCGTTTTAACTGCAGATCTGCAGCCTTGCATATCGTCGTATATGTTGGTGTGATGCGAGCGTATTGTCGAGAGTGACACCTAGGTTTACTATTGGCTGTGTAAATTTAATGTTGGCATTGCTGATACTTATTGTTTGAGGGAAAAGGATGTGAATGCTAAAGTCTTTGCGTGGTGATCAGAATGTCTTCAGTTTTTCATTCATCTGCAGCTTGTTACATGTCATCCATGATGTCAAATCGGAAATGCACCTCTCAACGTCTTGACTGTAGCCTCAACTTCAGTCGGGCAGCTGGATTTGTATATTTGAGTGTCAACAGCGTACAACTGGTGAGTCGCCGGATGTCGCCCTATGACACTCGAGTGCGACTGAGTGTATAGAATGAAGAGAACGAGTCCGAGAACAGAGTCTTGTGAACACCGAAAGAGAGATCAACTGGGCTTAAATGTTTTCCATTTACGGGCACAATTTGTAGTCCTGTTGA